>SNQJ01S0024364.1:27542-61845 GCA_010110895.2 Picea sitchensis
CTTGGGGTACATTTATGTACACCAATATGCCCTTTGGTTTGATGAACGCAGGGGAAAATTTTCAGTGAGATATGGACATAGCATTTATTCGAGAAAAGGATAAGTTTGTTTTTATCTATTTGGACGACATAGCAGTGTATTCTCAGTCTGATAAAGAACACTGTGATCATTTAAGAAAGGGTTTCTTGAAATGCAAAAAAATTGGCTTCTCTTTGAATCCGAAAAAATCATTGTTTTCCATGAAAGGAAAATTATTGGGACATATTGTGTCAACTGAAGGGGTAAGGATTAATTCCAACAATTTTGAGGCTATACAAACTTTGTCACTTCCTAGATCTAAAAAAGAGGTATAATCTTTTCTAGGAAAAATCAATTTTTTGAGAAGATTTGTGTCAAATTTTGCTGAGTTGGTTAAGTATATCACATCCATGCTAAGGAAGGATAGTGAAATCAAATGGACTGTTGAATCTCGTGATTCTTTTGATAAATAAATAAAGCCTTGACTAAAGCCCTGGTTCTTGTCATCCCCGACTACTCCAAGGACTTTCTTATTTTTTCTTTTGCCTCTTTTGATACAGTAGCAACAATCCTATTGTAGAAGAATGTTGAAGGCTTAGAGAAACCCATTTCCTTTTTGAGTAGGGAATTGAGAGATGTTGAACTAAAATATGACATCATGGACAAACAAGCCTATGCATTGGTTAAAGCTCTTAAGTCCTTCAGATTTTATGTCTTGCATTCAAGAGTTATTTCTTATGTCCCATCAGCTGTTGTAAAAGAAATTTGTATCCAGCCTCATATAGATGGAAAAAGAAGTAAGTGGATTTCTAAACTACTTGAATTTGATTTGGACATTACGCCCACAAAATTGGTTAAAGGTCTGGGTTTAGCCAAGCTCTTGGCTGAATCAAATTGCTCATCATTGGGGGTGAATTTCATTCACTCATGTTCAGAAAATCAGCAGGATGAGATAACTAATAAAGGTCCTCAAGTCATTTCTACATTGGAAAATTGCAGCTGGTACAAGGATATTATATTTTTTCATCAAAATTTACAGCCTCCAAGTGGTATGGAAAAGAACAAGGTGAGGGCCTTAAAAATCAAATCAATAAAGTACTACCTTGTTGATAAAATTTTGTGTTGGAAGGATCCATTAGGAGTTCTCTTGAGATGCTTAGATCCCCAAGAAGCCCAAAAGATCATGATGGATTTCCACGACAGTTTATGTGGGGGGCATCATTATTGGAGAACCATGACATACAATATCCGCGGGGCCAGGTAATTCTAGCCCAGTTTGTTCAGTGATGTTTGTGCTAAAATACAGAGCCTGTGTTAAGTGTAAGAAGTTCTTCGGAAAGCAACAGCTTAAGTCTTTTCCATTGAATCCTATGGCAGCCTCAGGACCCTTTCAGCAGTGGGGCCTAGATTTTATTGGGGAAATCCATCCCACTTACAGTGGTCAACATAGATGGATCTTGACTGCTACAGATTACTTTACTAAATAGATCGAAGTTATTCCCACAAGGAATGCTTCACACAAAGTAATCATTGGTTTCCTGGAAGACATCATAGCAAGGTTTGGGTGTCTTGATAGGATCATCACCGATAATGCTGCATCATTCAAGGATGAACCATTGATTCAGTTCTATGAATAGTTTGGGATCACTTTGATTCATTCCACCATTTACTATACGTAGGGAAACATGCTTGCAGAATCCTTGAACAAAAGCATTATAAATATCATTAAAAACTTGTTAGAAGATAACCAAAGGGCATGGGATTCGAAACTCATATTTTCTCTATGGGCTGATAGAGTGACAGTGAAAAGGTCCTTGGGACTTTCCCCTTTCCAGCTAGTGTATGGATTTGAGGCAGTTTTTCCTTCTTAGCTTGCCTTACCTGTGGAAAAATTCTTCCAATATTATCAAGGGGAACCTGATCATATGATCAAAAGGATTCAACAACTGGTTGACGTGCACTAGACCCGAGATCAGCTTGTAGACAAAGCATCTGACCATCAACTAAAGATCAAGCAGGCTTTCGACAAAAAGGTGAACAAAGAGGATTTTCAATTGGATGATCTAGTGCTCAAGTGGGATGCACCAAAGCAAGATAAGGGCAAGCATAGTAAATTTGATGCTTTATGGATTGGTCATTTCAAAATATCTGAGGTATTCTCTAATAACACTTTCAAGTTGAAGAATATGGAGAATGAAGAGGTTTTTGGTGGCCCTGTCAATGGGCATTTAATGAAAAAGTACTTTTGTTGAGCCTTGAGTGGCTCTTCATGTCATTGTAAATATCTTTCTCTTTATTTTTTTGTTTCAATAACTGACCCCATAGCCCTAGGATAAGGCACTGTATCTACTCATTCTTGGCATCCTGTAGGGGGCATGCCATCCCCTGTGGAGCCAATCTTATTACACTAAATTGCCTTGGGTCTTTTAGTTTGTTTTCACTCCTTTTTTAAGCCTTATATTTTAATTTTCTTTTAAATTTTCATCCCTTTATTAGTTTATTTTTGGTATGACCCATTATATGATTAAAGTTTTGAGCTTTAGCTCCAGTTTGATCCTCAAATTGATTTTTGATCCTTGAACCTTTTTAGCTCATGACTTATTTTTGGTCCCCTTCATGACTTATCCCTAGGTCGATACCTCCCATGATTTGACTAATGTGACACACCTTTCTCCTCACTCATTACATCGTAGGCATGCCTCATTCTCCTTTCTTATCTATCTAATCATTTTTTGAATTGGAAACACTGCCTACTCATCAGGCAGTTTCGTAGCGCCTATCCAGTTCATCATACTTCCACCTTGAGTCATGATTTCCACGACTGCTTTCATGTCCCTCATTTTCAGTGGAAAAATTTGGTTAAAGACGCCTTCAAATATCTTGAATTTATGAGCCTTGTAACGGTTTATAATTTTGAAAGGCTCAACAATGATGTGCTGCACAATTTCGCAAGTTCTGATCAGGCGACCACATGTCAACCAAATCCGATGCTGAGAAAGATTCTAGGGTTGAAGTTCTCTCAATTTGATCCTAATATTGTGTTGAATATTCCAATAGGTGTTTGTTCCATAGGTATCCCATGTTTCCCCCCCTCTGCATATTAATTTTCACAAGAAATTTTCACTCGGGATTTTTCTTTCCAAGTTTGCACAGTCGTAAGGGACTTGTATTTGCATGTTAGACTTGTATTCTTTCCTTTTCAGACCTATATCTTCATTCCTGTGTCTAAGTATGATTATTGTTGTCTGCCTTAGCCATTGAAATTGTAATCCTATAAATAGCCTATCCTCTGTGTATGCGTTGCGCTACCCAGAGGCACTGCTTAAACCCTCTCTGCCTCCCTTGCTTCCTTTCATCATTGGAGTTTAACATTTTTTACTCATTGCAAAGAGCTAGTTTCAGATTGCCCCTCATTGTTTATACTCTATAATATCTATACAAGCCTAAAGGTATAATTCCTAAAGTCGAGCTTGGCTTACTAGCATCAATCTGTCTAAAGGGGTCAGCCTTATATATTTGAAATCCCAATTCAAAGCCTTCCTGGTCATTACCATCCCTTAAGCCTCTTAAAATCCCTCATTTTGAGCCATGGAGACTCCTCAATCGAGGAAGATAGACAAAGGTGGCAAGGTGGTTAGGAAAGAACCGGTGGACATGCATATTTTTGATACAAAACCCATGGAAAGAGAGGCCTTTCAAAGAGTAGGGTGCCTCTCTTTCTGTCACAACATGCAGAAAGGCCATCTAGAGGTAGCAAGATAGTTTGCATTACAATTTGATCGCAGGAAAACCAAGGTCAAAGATTTGGAGTTTGAGGTGGCTGAAGCCTCTATCTCAGCTACAACAGGGATCCCCATTATAGGTGAAAAGTGGTTCAAAGCCATGGATTTGAGTTCAGCCTCTGTAAAAGATCTCTTTAAAACTAGATATCAAGACAATGATTTGTCTAAAAGTATGCCAAGGAGCCAATTGATTGAACAATTTGATATATTATTGAAGATCATACAGAGATATTTTACGTGTGAAGGGATATTTAACACTTTGTACCAGTACCATATAAGGTTGTTGCTACATTTTATTGGTAAGGTTGAGATGAATATTCCCTATTACTTGTTGACGAGTATGGGTAATATGTTAGATAGAATACAAGCCAAATGTAAAGATGTGGATTATAGCCTTTTCCACTCTGGATTAATCAGAATGATAGTCTTTGAGGAATGAGTAAGAAGGAGATTTCATGGGAGCATTTTTTTGTTACCTCTCATTTCAAGTTGGATCTAGCACCAACTCCTGAATCACAGAAGGCAAGTCCTTTATCACTCACCAGTTCTACTAAAGCAGGGACTAGTAGGAAGAGAAAGGGAAGAGCCCCTATTCAAGTTGTAGAGATCAACAAGCAGGTCACAGAAGATGAGGAGGAAGTTTGTCCTTCTCCACACAAAGTTCTTTCACCACCTCCTCCACCAGGGTTAGAAGAGGTGCCTTCTTCTACCAAATCTACATCCAAGAAAGGGAAGAAGATGAGGTAGCCCAACCAAATTTATAGGTGTTGGTTGAAGCTTCCATTGAGGATGACAAACCAACAGCTAAGGAGAGCACAAATACACTGAAGAAGCCCATCAATGCTAAGAAGAAGAAGTCTACTATGTCAATTGAAGATCCTCTTTCTACTAGAAAGAGTGTGAGGTTAAGTGTCAAAATGACAAAATAGCTGGTAAAGGTAAGCCTCATTTTTTAGGATGGTTCCTTTTTGGGAGAGTTAACTGTTATGCAAATATCATCTCTTCCATCTATATAGGCTGCTAAGCATTTAACTATCCGGGTTTTGGGTTTTTTGCTAAGTGATAGTTTCCCCAATGGTAAAAGGAACTACCTATTGTACAGTCAAAGAACTTAATTAAAATAGGTTTTTCCATCATGAAAGACTACAAATTTCTTTGCACACATTCAAGATTGAAGGCGCTATGTTTTTTGGTAATTCTACCCGAACTTGCACATAGGCACAACGTAAGTGGTGCTACCTAATTTTGGGTAGAGACCATATTTGACACATAGGCACAGTGTAAGTGGTGCTACCTAATCATTCACACATGGAAATATTTGGCACACAGGTGCAACACAGGGGCACTACCAAATATTTCACAGAAGGCAATGGCTAGCACACATAGGCAACACAATGGTGCTACCTACAGGCACTACCTTTTCCCCTTGTAGTGCGCTACCCATATTTTCTACCAAAGGAAGCTTCCAACAAACACCAGGGATCTAGGAGGACCAAGCTAACACATTTTGGATAAATGGAAGATGGAGAAAGTTGTAGAAACAACACCTGTCATCAAGAAGACAACCACATGCTTTGAAAGACACATGGAAAGCAAGGAGTTTCCCAGCAATGGGGAATCAAATCAGTTTGAAGTTCGGTTGGATTGGTCACCAACATTTTCCTATTTTATAGCATAGGTGGATAGATAGGTTGTTATATCAAATAAATGTTTAGATTTTTTCAAGGGAAGGAGGCAAACTAGTACCTCCAGTTGTTGCCTCCCTTTTTGTTATAAATAGATAGATCATTTTCTTTAGTAGGTTGGGATGGTTGAGCAAGGGTCCCTTATATACTTTTTGACTAATAGAAATCAACTTCTATTTCACCTTATTTGCTTCTGATGCTAAATGTCCATGCTTTGAATGATTCACATGAATGATTGTGGCGATGTTATCATGGATGTTTGATCATTATGTTATCATGGTGCTTATTTATCTTCCTTAGTTTCTCAGTTCAAGAATATCTTGTGTTAAGAAACTTTCCTCCTTAGGATTTTTTGGACCTGATGTTTACAACAACCCCTACACATCTCTTATTCAAGTCTTCCCTCTATTCATACTTACTCCCAAACTACTGATTGAATTTAGCCAAGACCTTAATTGTTGGTGCATGCTAGCCCTGTTATTTGAGTTAGAAAATTATCATTTGAGTCTTTTTCCATTTGACCCTTTAAACACCCTTACATTGACTTATAACTTGATGGGTACTAGGCTTTCCTTCCATGCAATTTGAAGGTGACTCCTAGTGCTAACATGATACTTTACAAAGGGAAACGTTGTATGTAAAATTGTCCAAATGTGAATTTGGTAAGACTGCACTTGTGTACTTAGGTCATATTGTAGGAGGACAATTGAAAATTGATCCTTCCAAGATTGATGTAATTATAAATTGGCCTGAGCCCAAAAGTGTAACCAGTGTGAAGAACAATTTTCAATGGGGAGGAAAGAAACAAAATTATTTTGACACTTTGAAGGAAAATCTCAGTACCGCACTAGTATTATCACTGTCAAATATTCAACAACCCTTTGAGATAGAGAAAGATGCCAACGGATATGCCATGGGTGCCGTATTGATACAATATCATAAGCCTATTTGTTACCACTCTAAAACTTTTAACCAAGATGTTGTTAACTATCCTACATATGATAAAGCGTTGTATGCATTAGTTAAAAGCGTAAAGAAATGGAAACACTACTCGTTAGGGAAGGAAACAATCATACATATAGATCATCAACCCTTACAATATCTCCAAGAACAAACCAAATTACAACAACCTTGACATTATAGATGCATGGGTTTCCTACAACAATTTCATTTGGTAATCAAGTACAAAAAGGGTATGAGTAACAAGGTAGATTATATTCTTTATATACCTCCTATTGTTGCTTCTATTGTTTTTAAGAATACTTATTTATCCAATGATAGCGATGTGGAACAATATGCCATTAATAAAATAAGTATATGAGAAGCTAACCCATGGTGCACACGTAGAGAACTATTGTTTGCAAGGAAAACTACTCTATCATCTTGGAAAGCTATGTATTCCTACAAGTGAATGAGTCCATGTAATACAAGAAGATCACACTTCTCTTGTGTCTGGGAATTTTGGGGTAGGAAAAACTATGGCTCATATACAAAGGTTTTTTTACCGTCCTCAGATGAAAGAAATTGTAACTAAATATGTAAAGGGGTGTGTGATGTGATATACTTGTAAGCCCACTAATAGAAAACTGGGGCTTTACTCACCATTTCCTATTCCATCCCATCCATGGGAAAGTATCTCCCATGGATTTTGTAGGGGGTTTACTAATGTCGAAAAGGGGTCATGACTATTTGCATGTTGTAGTGGATAGGTTCAACAAGATGTGTATCTTAATTCTATGTAAAAATAATATCGTTGTTGAGAAGACTGCTAATATCTTCTTTCAATATGTCTAGGTTCACTTTGTTTTACCCACATCCATTATCTCAGATCGAGACACTTGATTCCTTGGGGATTTTTGGACAAGATTTTGGAGAATGATGAACACCAAGTTGAAGAGGAGCATTTCTTTCCATCCATAGACCGAAGGAAATATAGAGGTTGTTAACCGAACAATGGTACTTTTTCTTCAAGGCTACTGCAACAAGAATCCCAAGTTATGGGATGAACAAATACCCTATGTACAACATGCTTACAACCGAGCCTTACATTCCTCCACTCAGTGTTCACCTCTTGAGATATGTGTTGGGTATTTACCTAATGTTCCTTTGGACTTGATGTATGGGAGAGATGCCTACTCAAATGAAGAAATAAATGAAGACAGAGCCTACAATTTCATCTAGAGGATCCACCAGGTACACCAAGCAGCTAGGGAATAGTTGGAGAAAATTCAAGCACATTATAAATCTCAACATGAAAAACACATGGTCGATCATCAGTTCTAGGTTGGAGACCAGGTATGGCTTCACATCAGCAGGGAAACATTTAAGGGTGAAGGAAAGAAACTCAATCCCATCCATTATGGACCCTTCACTATTTTGGAGAAAAGTGGTATCAATGCTTTTCATCTAGATATTCCACCTTATATGTAGATATACTCAGTTGTAAATGTAGAGAAATTGAAACTTTTTGAACCTCCCATGATCATGGATCAGGGTGAACAAGTTTCAATACCTTCATTTGATGAGTTTGATCCTAAATAATTGGATCGTTTAAAGGAAGATATCATCCTGGACAGAAGGACGAGGACTTCATGCAAGGGTTATGTTGATTATCTTTGAGTAGGCTTAAAGGGAACACATACAAGAAAGGAAAAGTGGATTGAGAAGGACAAGGTGAGGGAACTATTCCCTCACTTATTTGTTGATTGATGAAAGATTTTGGTGGTCCAAAAATCTCTCAGGGGAAGGCGTGATCCAAAAAAGGATCCAGAGAAGACTAATTACAACTCAAAATTCGCAGAAGAAACTCAGGAAGATCAGAATGGCCTCAGTAGATAGAGATAGGGAAAAATTCAAAGTCCTCAAAACTAAGTGAAATTGGAATCACCGCGAAGAGCACATCACAAGATTTCCAATGGCATAAATGAATCGTCAAATAGAGTTACAGATCAAAATATATTCGTTGTCAAAGTTTTGGTAAACCTAGCCCATTCAATAGGGATGAATAAACATTTGTACTACTGAGTTCAGTATCAGTATGGATGATGTTAGCATCCGTACAATATACGTGGCACAGGTATAGGGAAACATGTGTCATGATGACATCATCATGGTGAAGTGGCAACACCAAAGGCTGCCACATGGCAGTTCATACAACTGTATGGAAGACCATACGGGACATAGTAGGTGATGTGGCAAGATGACATGGAAGGATAATGTGGAAGATGACATGGTAGGGTGACTATGCAAGTGGATGACATGGGCCAATAAATGGCCTCCAAGTGGCCCAGTCATGCACTGCCACGTGGAAGCGAGAAAATGCCCAATGAGGTCTAGAAATTGAAAGTTCAAAAAAGAAAAGGTTGGCCAATGACCAACTCCTTTTCCAGTAAATTTAGCAACGGATCCACTCTCCACCAAATACAGTGAAAGTTTCATTATTCCTCCATACTAAGAGTACTCCACCAAATCTGCGGGCACTTTAATATAACATATGGTTGTAACAACACACGGAAATGGGAGGCCCATGGGCTTGACCTCGAGACCTCCCCAACAATAAACCTTAACAAGTCATCCACCACCCGTTAGATGAATGGACTTCGTTGGTAAACTTCACCAATGTTTTTATTTAAAAGATGGAATTTTTCCAATGTAGGAGAGTGCGCTTGATGGTACGACTGGGCATGTTTTTCGAGACAAAGTACAATGAATTAATTACAAGGTGTAGGCACGAAAGTCGAGATGAGATTTCTCAAGGGCATGAGAGTGATAGAGTCAGATTGAGGCATGGAGAAATTCATTTTTGGGTAATTCGACGCCACGAATTCAATGGTGTTGTCTATTTTATGATCTGAGAAAATCTTTTGTAGATTAATTACAGAATGAGGTATACTTATGTATTTTTCCAAATTATTTTGTTGATTTAATAAAGAGGCCTACCCATTTGAGAGCAAGACCTGGAGCCATAGTCCACCAGGGATGAACTCTGTTGTCAAGTTTTTGTGTTCATATTTGATGCTTATGTCTCTTCATCATTAAGATTTTCCTTCTTTATGGTGCACTTTAATTTATGCTCATTTAATACAATTCTTTATAAGTCACTTCGATAAAAAGATCCTGGATCAGATCTTGTCTTTGTCACACTCGTTAAAATGGTTTTGCAAATACGTATTTTTGGTGCAAATTTAACCCTTTTTCGAGTCGATTGGACTAACTATGAAAAAGGTACTCCTTGGAGTCTTCTTTAATGTTTTTTCAGACTCTAAACATGAAAAAATACCGAGCTTACCTCCTCTAGGCTTGTAAAAATTGACATCGAAGGGGTCTTACTGTGTCTTGCTTAATCACATTGTGGGTCTCATCTTTGCATCTTTGGCCAAATTTCGGATCCATGTTTTTCTCAACTGAACCTTTGAAGCATTCCTTATATGCAAGCCTTGGAACACTTTTCACCTCTGCGATATGACACCTTGACCCATGGAGGAATTTTCCCCGAGTATCCTTATCTTGCACATGTATGCTTGCTATGAGATTTAGTATGTTCCATGCGCTTGGAACTAGGTTTCTTGCTCGCGACACTCGTTCCTCCTTTGAAACATAGCATTCTTTTATTCTTTTTCAAGCTCATTTAAACATTGAAAAACACAAAAAAATCAATATTCCAAAAAAAGGGGATGGGAATATATACATTATATTTTCCGCGGCAAAGATAGTCTCCTTTGGACAAAGCACATCCTTATTTTTTTCATCAAGAATTAGGATCTCGTATGACCTTACAAAGTTTTTCTTGCTACATATAGTTGTTTCCTCCTCCGTTTGGTTACTCTTCCAAACATATGAAGAGTTTGTGGTGCCTATTGCATCACAAACTTATGTCAATGTTATGTTGCCTGAGTCTGATCATCTTTCATTCTTTTGTCCAAGGAAACTTTTACCCAACCTGAGTCAACCTTTCTGTAGTTTGTCTCTTGACTTTCACGAGTTAGCCATCCCGAGAGTCCAATCAAGTCCAGATTCGAAATCGACGAAGTTCTCTTCCTGATCATTGAAATCCTCTAGTATTTTCCCGACAGCTTGTTGAAGACCTCAGAGTAGTGAGTCTTACACTCCCATTGTACTCCTACCTGATTTTTGAATATCTTGAAGTTGTTTCTAGAGCTATGAAGTTTTCATCTCTAGCCATAGGAATCACTAGATTCTTGAAGATGTATATTGTACTTGTATATCTTCGATTGATTTTGAGATGTAGATCCGTTGTGAATTTCTCGTGGATACACTTTATATAGTTATATGACATGGATCTGTAATGTATTTTGTTGGCATCCATGATTTAGTTCATCTTGAGCATGGGTATGCCCACCTCAAAGAGATAATTGTTATTTTTCATATGGAACCTCTCGAACTCTGGTTACGGGCTCACTCGACTTTGTGCATTCTCATTGGTAAATATATTGTAATGTATTTCGGCCATCCGTTGCACATTTGAATGCATACAATAGGGGGAATTTGTTATATCCCTAAAATTCCCTAGTCATCCATACATGGCATTAGCCTTCCTACTTGCATAATTTTCCAAATCACTACTCAGGAACTCTATTTAAAAAAACAATTTTTAGAGAATGTACACACCCTTCTTCACTATTTCCCGCGTACATACGCTTGTGGCATGCTAGAAAACCCATGTACATACACTTTCTATACAATAAACAACCTGCAACCTCCAAAAGTTTCAAAAATTAAAAAGTTGTAAGGAATTCAATGGAATTTATGGGCTATTGGAGGTTTCCCAACCAATTCACCTGCTATATCCCGTCCCCCAACCGAATAACTATCCCTTTTTCATATAAAATTATGTCTTGGGGTTTCATTCCACAATCAAGTATTAGAATGGTGAAACTCTGCCCAAATTCCCTTTCCTTCCTTGCCCAAGTATTTGCATCATTTTGTGAGTTATTGCCTCAGCATTCCCTCTCTAGCCCATTTTCTCCCATACAATCCATTCCCTTCCCTTGAGGTGATCAATAGATTGTGAGAGAAGGTACTCGAAAGGTGCACTTGGAGAATTGTTAAGAGGATCCTGGACTAGGTTTGCAGAGCGTTGACCTGAAAAGGTTGTAAGTTCCAATATTTGAGTATTGAATAAAATAATATCTTTTCCCTATCCCAAATGATGGTTTTTATGTCTTTTCTTTGATTTATACAAAAAAAATTATATCTAACCCTAATTGATGAACATAAATAGGATGCTTGTAGCCTTGTTTTCCTAGTTGTGGATGCAGGTCATGTTTGGGAGGAGACTTGCAGCCTTGGGAGCTACAAATATTGAGGAGGTCAACACCAAACGTTGGATAAAAGGTACAATTTCTGACTCAATCTTTCATTACTTTCTGTTCATCTATTTTGGAATGTTTGGAGTAGTGTAGAAATTAGATTGATTTTTAGGGAGAAATTTGCTCTGTATATACTTAGAACCCTAGTATAGCTATAGGGGGATTTTCCCACTAGCAGTTAGATTTGTATAGAATTGCATAATTGCAATCATATGCAGGGTATTTTTATGAATTAATTAATTGGTATCAGAGAGGAATAATTTTTGTGTCGCATTTCCCAACTTGGGGTTGGGGATGCTACAAAACCCCTCATTTTTTCTTATATTTCATTGGATAAGGTTTGTGGCTTCATTACCCAATGAGTCACATTTCAAGTTTAACTCCCTTAAGCCCCATAAGAAACAAACCTTTTTTAAAATGAGAGCCTTCCTATTGGTTTAGGAAATGATTAATGCAATCTTGTTGTCTATAGGGATTGATTTTTCAGACGATCATGCTTATAATAATTCTTGAATCCTCTATAACAATCAAGGAGTGTACAATGTGTTCTTTTGCAATGAGAATAGCTTGAAGTAAGGCATAGGCCTTTGCTTGATTATTCATAGTTATTCTAAGGAACTGAACAAAAATTTCTTTTGTTTTTCCTTAGGGATCTAGTAAGACCACCTCCCCACCCCTTCCACCATTGCATTTCCTTTCAACACCCCATTGAAGAAGATGAAGTGCTATGTTTTTTTAGATTTCCACTCTTGAAATTCCATCTAATTTAGTTGAAGCTACCATGCCAGATTGAATCTTGGCTTAACAATGCTTGTATTTGATGATAGGAAGATTTGAAATTGTTGAAGCCAATATTTCTTTCCCAATTCTTAAAAATGATGGTTTAACTATATATTTATCCTTGTATTGATATGTTCTGAAAGGATACTTTTGGCCTTGGTTGCTACTGATTTTTGAGTGTCAAATTCTTGGTTAAATGTTCCCCTGTTTCATGCCAGCCAAATATTCCAACATAGAAAATTGGGAATCATTTTCCATAACCTTCTTAGAATTCTCTTGTTTATAAAGGTTCCTATGTAGAATTTTCTCCACAAAGACAACATATCCTTCCACAAATTCAGCCTATGCGATTAGTGACTTAGTTTAGCAAAATAAATTGTCCAAACCTGAATGGTGAAGATACATTTCAAAAATAAGTGTTGTATGGATTCATTCCTAGAATGACATAGTACACACCATGGGGGGCCTTGAATTCCTCTTTTATAGACAATGGTTCATAATCCAACAAAATATATTTATTTTTGGAAAGCTATCATTATGCCATATATGACACCAAATCGAAGCATGATGAGGGAGTGGAATAGATAGAAGTTGGTGCATGTATCCATCCTTTACTTTGTATTCTAATGCTCCCCACCCCCTTCTCTCCCGAGTATTAATATCCCATGGAGAAAATACCCTGATGGCATTAAATGATTTTGAAATTAAGAGATATAAATGAGAGCGAGGTGACTCAAGCAACTAGTTGATCCCTCTTCTATAATTTGTAGACCAAAGTAAGATGTCATAACGAGTGTTTATATGTTGATTGTCCATCCATGATTTTAAGGGGACAAGGTCCATATTTTGTTCCAAATGTGGATTTCCCAAAATACTATCTTTCCATATGTTTATCTGCTTCCCATTATCTGGAATCCATGTGATTTTAGCTCTAATTATAGGGGTTGTATCTTTGAGAAGTTTCCATATGTGGGATCCTTTTTATTGTCTCTCCGCTCATCTACCCATAATTTCCTTGGTTGGTTGAATTATATTTTTCATGAGGATTTATTCCACCATTCCATTCTTCTAGTAGCTAACCTCTATATTATCCCCCCCCCCCATTTCTAATTTCATGAGAAATGGATCTTTGATACCTAGCCCTCCTCTTCCTTTTGGAACTCACACTATTTTCCAATTTATTAGATGAAACTTTTTAGTATTCATTTTCCTCGCTACCAGAGAAATCACCTTATTTCGTGGGAAATTTGACTCATAATACCCACTAAATCTAGAAATTCCAAGCATTGGAAAATAGTGAGGGCATAGAGAATTTGTTTTATTAAAATGAATCACCCTGTCAGATTTAACCATTAGGAACCCCATTGATGTAATTTTGTTTTGATTTCCCCAATAGTTCTTTTCCAAGATCAACTTGTTGGGTTTCTAAAGGATAATGACATTCCTAAATATTTGAAAGAAGTCCATTCTTATTAGCAAAATAATTATAACACTCTGGAAATAGAGTGAAGTAGGTGAGGACTAGTGTTCCATCCAAAAATATTACTTTTTAAATTGGTCACTTTTCGTCTCAAAGAATTGATAAACGAATATAAAACATATTTGAATATCTCCACTATATTGGTGGATGCACCTCCCATGAGCAAAGTGTCATTGGTGAACTGAGAGTAGTTTAGGCCTTTCATTCCCCTGACAATTTTTATTCTAGGAATGATTTCATGTGATCATTTCTTCCTGCAATTTGCAACTTAGAAAATCTTCCACGATGATGTATAAAAGAGGAGAGAGGGGATAACCTTGTTTGAGGTCATGAATCCCAATTGAGGATCTTCCATTAACTAGAGGATAAATCCATGGTGTGGTGATACAAATTGAAATCCATTTAATAAATGAGGAGAAAAAACCAAATTTATGTAATACATGAAATAAAAAGGAATGTTTTACCAATTCAAAAGCATTAGGCATGTCAATTTTGATAATCATTATCGTTTCTTTGTTCTCCCTGCATGAATAGATTGCATCCTAGACCATGATGATGTTGACCACTATTTGATGTTTTTTCTTCAATCTCGTTGATTTAAAAAAATATCTTAAGAAACTATTTTTTAATCTATTTCCCATAATCTTCATCATAGAAGGATTTACACAACAAAAACAAAAACATTAATTAAAAAATAAAAAAAATAAAAAAAAATCAAACAAAACATGGATAAGTTAGATGGATTTTCCTTTTATGAATGACTTTCTTAAACGAGGAATTTGTTCTTCCATTTTATGCATGAATTTTGAACATATCATAGCATTCCTTTTAAATCTATATTTATTAAGATCCAACATGCTCTCTAAAATTCGATAGAGAATCTGTTAAGATCTGGGACCTTGTGAAGAACTAGTCACCATAAAACACTTAAATTTTGACTTTACGTTTCATGGAGCGCTTGTATCAAGAGGCCAAAAATCTCAAATTTATTGCATATAACTTCAATTAAAGGCTTCCACAAAGCATGGATGTTTAGAATCTTCCTTGATTATCACAAATAACCGATTTATTGACTCATTTTGTAAGGTAAAGGTTTTTACTCAACTTGATCAAAATGGTGGGAAGGGAAGGTAGGTTTTGATGTGAGTTTCGTAGATGAAAAGGAAAAGTTCGATCCAATTTGTCTATTATTATTCGAAGTTTATCAATAAGCTTTTGGGATCTAACAATTTTTCAAAACATCGAAAATATTTAAAACTTAATATAAATTAGATTAAACTTGAGTTTTTAAATATATGTATGTAGATTGATATTAGTGCAGGATTTTCAAATAAGATAATAGTTTAAAGGTAAGTTTTAAATGAACTCCAAAATTGGATTATGAAAATACAAATTTTTTTTTTAGTGTTAAGTTTTTCAACAATCATCTTCATCAAGGTTGCCCTCTATATCCTTTACTCTTCATTCTGGTTATGGAGTCTTTTAGCCTCTCTTTAAAGAGAGTGCAAGCTGCAAGTCTGCTTTCAGGGATTAAGGTTTCGTGATTGATTAAGTTCCTACATATTTTTTTTGTAGACGACATTCTTATCATGACAAAAGCCTCTATTGAGGAATGGGAGAACATTTGAGATATTTTACATTCCTTTAGTCGAGCATCAGGTTTGGTTATCAATGCTCAAAAGTTAGTCTTTCTGTATGTGGGTGTTGATCATGCTTTTTTACTGTCTTTAAAAGTCTTATTGTTTTCTTGTAAAGACTTAGCAGAGGGATTCAATTACTTGGGATACTTGATGAAGCCAGATAGTTATAAATCAGTGGATTGGCAGTGACTATTAGATACGTTTGAATCCAAGATCAATCATTGGTGCAATAAGTGGCTTTCCATGGGAGGGAGGTTTATATTAATTAAATTTGTTTTAGAGAGTCTTCCATTTTATTGGCTGACACTTGCTCATTTCTCAATGGAGACTCTGAATAAACTTTGAAAGTTGAGTTTTTTGTTTCTGTGTAAAGGGAACAAAATTAAGATTGGATATTATTTATGCAGTTGGATCTCTATCTCAAGACCGAAGTTATATGGAGGATGGGGTCTCCAGAATATTTTTGTGTTTTATAGGGCCTTAGCAACAAACACTTTATGGCGTGCCTTAATGAAGATAGGTTTATGGAAAAGAGTGATTAAAGACAAATACATACCTCACAACTCTATATTATCATGGCTTCAGTCTGTGGATACCTTCTCCTCTTTTGGATCACAATCATGGAAAAACTTTAGAAATAACTTGTCGGTGATCCTTCACTGGATGGTATGGAATCCCGATTCAGGTCACTCAATATCTATTGGAAGAGATGTTATTATAGTAATGGGACATGACTATTTCCTCTCTTAGGAGATGATTATGGCCCTTAACTGTAAGAACATTCATATATTATTCCAGGCAAGCTTAACAGAGTCACGGGGAGTGATGGGACAAAATTGGGTCAACAGTTATGATTTGAACCTGGAGGGGGATCTTGTAGAGGAATGGGAAACATTTAGGAAACATTTTATCGGTGCAGGGATCTATCTAATCAACGGAGTAGATGAACTATTATGGAATGGAGGTGATTCCTCGGGCCAAATTTTAGTTAAAAATATTTACGACGCATTGTCAAACAAGCTATGGAGTCATAAGATAGGTGGGTGGAGGAGAAACTTATGGACCTAGGGATACCCATTAAAAATTAAACTCTTCTTTTTGTTGGTAGTTGAAAACAAAGTTTTAACTTGGGATAACTTGCAGAAAAAATGGTGGAAAGGGCCTGGAATGTGTTTTTTATGCAGGGATAAGGGTGAGACAAACAACCATCTTTTCGTTTCTTGTCCATTTACTATTACAGTCTGGGAGGAAGTGAAAAAGTTATTAAAAATTAATCATGGTTGGGACGAGAATTCGGTTATTGATTGCAAGCAAAGTTGGTATTCTCATAATCAAAAGCATCCTTTCCTTCCAGCTATTATATGATGGAACATTTGGTTGGACAGGAACAAGTCTATCTTTGAGGACACACCTCCTTATATGAAGAGGATTTTTTATCTGATATTAGGTGTTGTAGGGTCGATGGGAAATCCCAAGAAAGTTCCAAAAGCTAGGAGAATGTCTACAGTTTTTCTAGTGGACAAAGCACTTGCTTGGTTTGAGGGAGCATCACAACAAAATGACACTCTATGTGGCACGGGTGGAGTCATAAAGAATGATGTACATACAAAATATAGATGGACTCTTAACTCTGGAAGAGGTACAAAGATGAGGGATGAGCTTTTGGGTGCTTGGGAATCTTTATTCTTGGCAGCAAGACTTTCGGTTCATGATATATTTATGGTAGGAGACTCTAAGATTTTTATTGATTGGCTTAATGGCAAGGGTTCTATCATGGTGGAAAATTTACACAACTGGATGAAAATAATTTATGATATCATACCTCTATTCAGTTCTCTAACTTTTGCACACATCTACAGAGAAGAGAATAAGGTTGTTGATAGTCTTTCCAAAAAGGCCCTCTACCTTCATGAAGGACAAGTCACCTTCAGTCTATGGAATGATGGTCATGAGGGCCTTATGCACTCACTAAATCTGTATTGAATACTACTATAATTTCTTGTGTTTTTTTTTTTTTTTTTTTTNNNNACTCTCTTGGAAAGAGTCTATTTGTTAAGCCTTGATTATGGTATTTGTACTTATGATTCCAAGTGTAGATTCAGGCTTCTCATCAGTTTGATAGAATCTTTTTTCCTTTTGGCTGCTCATAGACAATGGGTTGGAGTAAAGAACAATATTGTAAACAAATTATATTATTTTTAATATAATGGGTAATTTTCTCTCGAAAAAAAGTTTGTCAACAATCAAAACATTTACAAGATCCATGTCTTCAAACATGAGTTTATCTTAAAAGGAAAAAAAATGATCTAAACCAAAATTCAAAGGATGATTATAATATGGGCAACATCTGTTGAACGATGAAGAGAAACATAATACAAAAAGTTAGCAAAATTATTGTTTTAAAGAGGGATACCAATAGATTCCTAGGAATTTGGGTTGATCAATGACCTTTATGATGTATAGAGAAGAAAACCATAATACATCAATGGTTGTAGATACAAATGAAGCTCCATGATCTAGGGGATGAAGAGACTTCATGAATCTAGTAACTTTTATTCCTATAAGGAGTTGGCAAACCATATGAGTTTTGTATATATAATTTCTCATATGACTTCTCGCCATCCAATTTTTAATTTAACATTAATCATTGCAAAACCTCGTCCCAAAAAGACATAAGATTAAAAGGAAGAAAAAGGAAAAAAAAAAAAAAACAAGGATTATTTTTCAATGAGAGAAAAAAAAATTACATTAATATGTAATATTAAATTTGTAAGTGCAATGCAAAAAAAATATAATGTTCATTCAATCTTTTTATAGAAATGACAATTTGTTTTTAAAATAAATCTACCCATAACAAAATATTAAAATATTATATTGTTATATTTAAAATGACATAAATATTATAATTGTAAAAATAATTAAAATAAAAAATATAGAAAACTAAAATAAAAAATACAAATAACAAATAAAGAAAACAAAAATCATAAAAAACTAGTGGACATGATTACACATTCAAATAATGAAAGAAGAAATTATCGAGATAAAATTATTAATTCTAATTATAACATCATAAAAATCATTAAAAAAACTCCTACTGGTATTAAAAAATATAAACATTCTTAAGTAAATAAATATAACCATTTATGTTGTTAAAAATTCTTATAATTTATGTTGTTAATCATTCTTATAATTTATGTTGTTGATAGAAGTTACAAGATTCTTATTACATAAGATTTAATTTTACAAATCTTGAAATATCAAACATGTTGGTTGTAGAGTTTGATTATATTCCTAATTTAGAGGTCTTGTTTTTAGGGGTGTGGGGGGCTTGCCCCCCACATTTATCGCGAGGGTTGCATAAAAATTCATTGGATCCCCCCGGTAGGGTTTAGGGGTATCTCCCTCGAAGAGAATTTTTTAGAAAAATTACCTTGTAAAATATTGTAATTTTGTATTCAATATGAACCGTTCATCATTAGGTTGCAGATATAACGGTAGAAGTTATGTTAGAATTTTTTCCCCTAGAAGGAAATCGTATTTTATGTATGAGGGAGTTGTATTGCGGCTAGGCATGAGAGTGAATAATGTATTATGAGAGAGGAGACTATGAGAAAAGAAGAGGAAGTTACAAAGGGTGTGCTATATGTTGTATCCCTTCATTTTCTAGATAATAATACAGGAAGGATTGGAAATTTATCTTGTGGACATAGCCCATATTGGGTGAACCATGTATATCTATGTATCTATTTTATTGTGTATATTTTGTGTTTTATTTCTGCATCTGTTTTATATTATTGACTTGCAATCCTCTTTTTCTAACAATTGGTATCAAAGAAAAAATGTAACTCATAGGAAAAGAGGGTTGCTTGTTCAAGTGGGAGAAATGGCGTAAGATAAAATGTTTAGGGTTGAGAAATTTAACAGCCAAAACTACGAGTTATCAAATATGAAAATGGAAGACTATCTATATCAGACAGATCTTTTCCTACGATTGGACAGAAAATAAAATAAGATGACAAATATGAAGGATGAAGAATGAGATGTTGTTGACAGAATGACACTAGGAATGATACGATTGGTCTTGGAAGCATCGATGGTTTTCAACATTTCAAAAGAAAAGACAACGTAGGATCTGATGAAGGAATTGGATAAACTATATGAAAAAACCTCGGCCTCCAACAAGGTATTTCTAATGAACTGATTATTTAATATGAATATGTTAGAAGGTGGGTATGTTGTTGACCATTTAAATGAATTCCATACAACTACTAATCAGATAAGTTCTGTAAGAGTGAACTTTGATGAAGAGGTTAGGGCTCTTCTAATCTTGTGCTCATTGCCAGAAAGTTGGAACAGATTGGTCATGGTTGTAAGTAACTCCATATCCGGTTCAAAAACTATGAAATTTGATGATGTTGTTGGTGTTATCCTTAGCGAGGAAATGGGACAGGAAAGCATAGGTGAGACATCAAGTAATGCATTGACCATGGAGAATAGGGGAAGACAAAGGGAAAGAGGAAAGATCCCAAGGAACCATGGGAATTTTAGGAAGGGAAGATCCAAATCCATACTAGGAAATATAAAGTGTTGGAATTTTGGGAAGAAAGGACATTTGAAGAAAGACTATAGATCTCCAAAGAAACAAGGAGATGGATAGCAAGAGAAAAATAAGGAATAAATTGTAGCAGGTGATGTGTTACAAGATGCTTTAATTCTTTATTTAGATAATATTATTGATTCTTAGGTATTGGATTCAGGAGTTTCACTTCATGCCACACCCCATAGGAAATATTTTCAATATTATGTTCAAGGTGATTTTGGACAGGTTTATTTGGGTTATGACGAACCATGTAAAATTGTTGGAATGGGTAAGGTACAAATAAAGTTAAATAATGGAAACCAATGTTTCTGAAAGAGGTGAGACATATTCCATATTCGAGAAGAAATCTAATTTCAACATCACAAATGAGAAGTGAAGGATGTATATATACATTTACAGAAAAGGCATGGAAGGTGACTAAAGGATCACTGGTAATAGAAAAAGGAGAGAAGGTAGGTACATTGTATTTATGTACTCGTAATGTTGAATCTTCTATATCTTTAGCTTCTATATGAGTGGATACAACATTGTGGCATCATAGGATTGGGCACATGACTAAGAAGGGGATGTGAATACTCCACAAAAGAAATTTGTTGCCAGATCTTAAACACGTTTATTTGGATTTCTATGAGCACTTTGTTTATGGAAAACAAAAGAGAGTCATGTTTTTCAGAGTCAGAAAGGAAAAGAAGAGTGTAAAGTTAGATCTTGTGCATTCAAATGTATGGGGACCATCTCAGGTATCATCTCTTGGTCGCTCTCATTATTATGTTACTTTTATTGATAATGAAACTATGAAAACTTAGGTTTATTACATTCAACAAAAATATGATGTTTCATCTTTAAGAAATGGAAATATTTGGTTGAGAATGAGACAAGAAAAAGGTTGAAGTGTCTAAGATCAAATAATGGAGGTGAATACTGCGGTAAGGAGTTTGATAATTATTGTTCATACCATGGTATTCATATAAATAAGACAGTTCCAGGAACACCACAAGAAAATGGTGTGTCATAAAGGATGAATGTGGAAATCATGGAATGTGCAAAGAGCATGAGATTGCATACAGATATTCCCTTACAATTTTGGACATATGTTGTAGATATTACTATTTACTTAATAAACAGAGGGCCTTCAAGCTCCTTGGATGATGGCATTCCAAAGGAGGCATGGATAGGTAAAAAGGAAAACTACTTGTTTCTTAATACTTTTGGTTGTGAAGAATTTGTCCATATTGATAAAGAAAATAGAATAAAGCTTGAGGAAAAATCCAAGTCTACCTTTATTGAATACAATTTTAATAATTTGTTTTTATAACTTATTCGATTATGAAAATCACAAAATAATTAGGAGTAGAGATGTGGTATTCAATGAAAAGGTCATGTACAAATATTAGTTGCAGGGAAATGAAAAAGAAAAGGAAAACATTGAATATACAGTGCTTGATGAAATAAAAGAAAATGAAATTCCAAAGGTACCAAAAATCAAAATGTACAACAACAGGAGAAACATGTACCTCAAACTCTTTCAAGTGTTGTTAGAAGATAAACCAGGTTAATTAGACCCCCTGAATGATACTCTCCTTCATTGTATGATTTATTGTTAACTGATTCTGGTGGACCAAAAAGCTATGAAGAGGCAATGCAGGTAGACATTAAGAAGAAGTGGGAGCAATACATGAAAGAGGAAATGGACTCCTTGATAAATAATAATACTTGGGAATTGGTTTAGTGTCCTACAGGAAAAAGAGAACTGCAAAATAAATGGGTTTACAGGTTGAAAGAAGAAGATGGAGGAAAAAATCGGTACAAGGGAAGACTTGTCGTAAAGGGGTTTGGATAGAAGAAAGGTATACATTTTGATGAAATATTTCTCCTGTTGTTAAAATTACTTCAATTGGGACCATTTTGAGTCTTGTGGCATTATAATATTTTCATATAGAATAGTTATATGTAAAAACATATTTTCTCCATCGATATTTGGAGGAAGAGATTTATATGCAACAACCATAGGGGTATGAGGTCAAAGGGAAGGATAATTTGGTATGCAAGTTGAAGAAGAGATTGTATGGCCTAAAACAAGCTCCAAATAAGTGGTATTTGATGTTTGATAGGTTTATGATAGAATAAGGTTATAATATATGTCATTCTAATCATTATGTTTATTTTAAGAGGATAGAAAATGGAAGATATATTATCTATTATATGTAGATGAAATGATTTTTGTAAGGAATAACATGTGGGATATAAATTTACTAAAAAATAAATTATCTAATTCATTTGTGATGAAGTATTTGGGTGCTACAAAGAAATTCCTTGGTATGAGAATAACAAGAGACAGTATAAATTGTAAATTGACATCGTCTCAGGGTGAGTACATAGAAAAGGTGTTGGAGATGCTTAGACTACATAATGAAAAAAAAATTAGTACACCTTTGTCCATCCATTTAAAATTAACCATTAAAAGGTGTCCCAAGACACAGGATAAGATAGAATACATATCCATATTCCCTTATTCATCAGTAGTTGGCAACTTGATGTATGCGATGGTGTGCACAATACCAGATATTGCACATGCAGTGGGAGTTGTGAGTAGGTATATGAACAATCCAAGTAAAAAATAATGGGGGGAAGTAAAGTGTATTATTAGGTATTTGAGAGGTACTACTGCTCATGCATTATTTTTTGGAGGTTCAAACACTATTCTATTGGGATACGTTGATCTAGTTTTGGCAGGTGATAAATATAACAGGAGGAGAACCACATAGTATGTTTTTATCGTAGGTGGAACAATAGTAAGTTGGATTTATAAACTACAAAAGGTTTTTACACTTTCAACAACAAAATCAGAGTATGTTTCTTCTATAGAGTCTAGTAAATAGATGATTTGGTTACAAAGGTTTATGGAGGAATTGAGAAAGTAGAAGAGGAGAATAACAGGTTGTACAGTGAAATATAGAGTGTCATTCATATTGAAAAGAACTAAAAATTTAATTCTAATACTAATAATATAAAATTCAGTTACCATTTCATATAATCCATTTTGTAATATGGACAATTGAAGTTGGAAAAGTTACATACTAGCCAGAATCCTGCAAACATGTTAACAAAGGTAGTAACCAGGGATAAACCGAGTTCCTTCTCAGTTTCAATTTTCCTCCAAGAATGAAGGTAAATATGAGAAACTTGATAGGTCCAAGGTGTATCATATTCCAATAGGTACAACAACAATGGAGATGTTGTGAACAATCTCCAAGTGGGAGAATGTTAGTTGTGGAGCCTGATTATCTTCCTAATTCAGAGGTCTTGTTTCAATCGTGTTTGGATCCTAGTTCCTGAAGGGGGGTGGTGTGGGGGGTATTTACTCCCCACATATATTTCTAGGGGGTCCAAAGGGGTAGTGACATTCATTGGATCCCCCCTTGGTGGGGGTTTGGGGGTAACACCCCTAAAGAGAAATTTTTGGGAAAATTTCCTTGTAAAATATTGTAATTTTGTAGTCAATATGAACCATTCATCATTAGGTTGCAGATCTGACGATAGAATTTATGTTAGGGTTTTTTTCCCTAGAAGGAAACCCTATTTTATGTATGAGGGAATTGTATTGGGGCTAGGCATGAAGTGAATATTTTATTCTAAGAGAGGAGACTGTGAGAAAACAAGAGGAAGTTACAATGGATGTGTTGTAGGTTGTATCCATTCATTTGTTGGATAATAATAAAGAAATGACTGTAAATTTCTATGGTGGATGTAGACCATATTGGGTGAACCATATATATCTGTGTCTCTATTGTATTTTGTATCTTCTATGTTTTATTTCTGCATCTGTTTTATATGATTTCTCTGCGATCCTCTTTTTATAACAACAACTATTATGAGAATATTATTTAAAAATCACAAGGTTATTGTTGATTATTTGAAAATAATAAGGTTATTGTTGATGTTATTTTGTTGATTTGGGGAAAAATATATATATATTAAACCATAATGTTCTATCAATAAAGTATACATGATTCCTCCTTCAATTGTGATATGTAAACTACTCTTGATATTCCACTAGAACAATTTGTCACAACAAATCTTATGCTATTCTGAAATCTTATATTTATGAAGTTTATTTAATTACATACCATATTTATTATTCCTAGATTTTGTATTGAATTTAAGAAATAAAGAAAATATAAAAATCAAATAACATGCACAATATACACACCATCCATGGACATGAACACAATATTTGACCTGGGAAAGCGAATATGGGAGAAAACCCAACTAGAAGGTGAGGCCTATGTTATGTTCTCTTTGATTCAATTATAAAATGCACATGCCAAGAATGGGAACCCACTACGGTGTTGATTAAGGTTGGTTGTCATTTATGTCAACCCTTGAATAAAGTCACAAGGGTAGATTCTGATTGTTGATTCACAGGTTGGTTGTCACATTTATATGTATGAATAAAGAGTCAGGTGAGTGAATTCCGGTATGAGTTTGGGTAATGGACCCAAAGGTTGTTTCATGTATAATTGTATGAGTTTTAACATATTTGAAGGTAATAGTATTATATACGGATATCACACATGTCATTTCCATTCTTTTTGGTATGTGGAAGTCACATAACTCCTCAGGTTTGAGAGTTATGGCCGTCTCAGTTGGAGGACCCTCATATGTCATCTAGAAGCCCCTAAAAGGTCAAAGTAGTCAAAGTGGTTTAAGAGATTTTAGAAGGTAAATAATAAAAGTGAAGTGATGATTGTACTATAATTCAGAAAGTGAATACAAAATAAATTATTTAAATAATAAATTTAATGGAGAAATTAGAAATTAGGATTAACCCTAAAATAGGAGAAATTAGACGAAGTGACCTGAAGATGCATCTAAGGAAGCTACTTGGAGGTAGAAATAAGAGGCATGCAGCTCTCTCATTTTACATAACACTTGAAAATATTGAATACATATAGGTACATGCCACTTGGTACATGGTTGGATGCACTTGTTTTATGGTAAAGGTTGATTACAAATTGATTTTGAATTACGAGGTTTGATTTTGGTTGATGCACTTGTTTATGGTAGAGGTTGATTACAGGGTTGAGATTACGAGGGTTGATGCATGGTTGATGCATGGTTCAAGTTTATTGGTACATGTTTGTTGATATATCTCATAGAGATATAGTGTGACAATGGTTCCATCCCATTCTACTTCTACTTCACGGTGGTTGGAATGAGGCGAGGACATGTGATTGTATACTGCTACAGGTTGTGAGTCCAGGAGAGAATAGGGGTTTTGTAGCCTTATACATTTTAGATAGATAATAGGAGAGTTGGAGATTCCCTCGAGTTTTAGCCTTTGAGAACAAGAGGTTGGAGCCTCCTTCGATTCAATTAAGGCTCAAAGAATTTGGTGCTTCCAATGAATGTAATTATTCAAGACATATAAGAAAAATCGTGCAATGGTTTTCTCACATTTTGGGTTTCCAGTAAAACACTAGTGTACTATGTATGTGTATGATTGTTCATTTGTCCATTTCTTATTTACTCTATAGTTATTGGATGAATAATGTCACGTTAATTATAACACTTGGATTATATAGTTAAAAATGATTAAATTGCTCTATTCTTGATTCCCCCTACCAGTAATCCAACAATTGGTATCGAGTAAGGTTCCTTCAGAAATTGGTTTAACCACTAAAAGATTAGATCATGGAGAGAAACAACTTGTATAAAAAATGGAATATTAAAGTTCAATGGACAAAAAGTATGCATTTTAGAGCATAAGGATGAGAAACATATGGGCACAAAAGATTTGAAATTTGGCAATCAGTAATAGATGGATACAAAGAACCAAACCTTCCTTGAACAAATAACAAAGCGGTGGCTGGGTGGGAATAATTCCAAAGACAAAATGCACTTTTGAATGAAAGTCTTGGTTAAATGGTATTCACTAAAGTTGCACATTTTAAATCCGATAAAGATATTTTGGACAAACTTGAAAATATTTATGAAGAAGATTCAAAGTCAAAGCGACAAAGCTTCAAACTTACAGTCAATTTGAACAACTTAAAGATGAAAGGGAAGATGAGAATATTGCATCACTTTATGAGTTGATGGAAACAATAGTAAATGCAATCATAGGACTGTGAGAAGAAATCAAATAATTTGTAATTGTTCAAAAATTACTAAGATCTCTTCCTATGAGATTTGACTCTAAGATATTATCACTAGAAGAAATGTCATATCTAAACTCAATAAGCATGGAAAAATTACATGGAATATTCATCATGAGAAATGAGAGCTGAGCAGGAAGAATCCCTTATATAAAGAAGCAACCTTCAGCATCCAAAATTAAAGAAAAATGGAAGGCAAAAATAAGAACATACTTGGCCGGAAGTGGCGTCTCGAGAAGATGATGAAGAAGTGGACAACTTTGTCAAAATCTTGAACAAGGGAACTGATGGTAGGTATGAAATTAAGATTCCTTTAATTTTTTTTAATTATGATGGTATTGGTCATTTTTTCTAACAAACATATAAAGTCAAAGAACCACAAAGAAATTTTTCAAGAAAATCTTATGCACCAAAGAGACATATCATCATCAGATCAAGATGGGAGTCACGTTGGCAGGTGAAAGTGAGACAGAAAGACTTCTATTCATGGATGTAGGAGCTTTGATAAAGAAGAGACTCTGGAGAATATGAAGAAATTGAAGAAAGAAATTGAAGAGCTGAAGTTGACTATAGAGAGGAATTAATGTGTGCCATAGAAGTTGTATCAAATATAAAACAAGAAAAACAAGAAACTACAAGAAGAACTAGACAAGAAAGAACACACTTTCGAGAACTAGAAAAAATGATCACAAATTTGAAGGTTCAAATAGAAACGAGATAAAAAGAATTGAAGAAACACTCAAATAACAACTAGAAGAAAAGGCCAAGATCATTGGGAGAAAAAAGGTGTCACATTAAGAAAAAGATCTTCAAAAGAAAAATATGGAACAACTCAAAGTTTTATGTAGGCATTATCAATGGTCGAAACCGTGGCAAGTTTGGACTTGGGTACAATCAGACATAAAAGAGATAAAGCTCCAAAACAGAGCAAGAAACATATCCAAAAGATTTGCAGAAACAAACAAGGATAGGAAGATCTACAAGGAATATTAATGGACACTCCTCCACTAGAAAATTTATATTTTAGAATCAACAATCGACAATGGGCCCGCCGGAAGAGAAAGAAGAATCCCATAAGAGTACTACTCCTTTGGAAGATCTTCACTCAAGGTATCAAACTATCTTTTTGGTTTATGTTATACATGTAATAATTTGGACATAAAACTATGAATTAAAGAGATAACAAGAACAAAAAGCTTTGAAAGTCATGACAAGGGGTTATGAAGGCCAGTGAAACATAGAGAATAAGTTACAACAGGGTTTGAATCTTTGAGCAACTGAAGTGGAATGTTACAAATGTAATAATTTTGGAAACATGGCCAAGATTGTAGAATGATAGTCCCTCCTAGAGAACAACAACATAATAACCCAATAGTCACATAAAGGAACCTGGGAGGCAGGCGGATAAGAAAGAGCGATCAATACTTGTAATGAAAGAATTACCTCCTCTACTAGGAATAAAGCATAAGAAATGTGGTTGGTATGTTGGCGATTGGGTGTTCAAAACACATGACAAGTGATGAGGACAAGTTTCTAACATTCACGAAAAATGAAATAGATGGATCGGTCTCCTTAGGAAATGATGATTCAACCGTTAGAAAGAATACAGTCAATTGGGAATAAGAATACAAATGACAGAAAATGTTCTACTATTAGAATATATGAGCATAATATTCTAAGTGTGAGGTAAATGTGTGACCAAGGTCATAAAGTTACTTCGATTCACAAAAGTGCAAGATAAAAAAAATAAAAAGGTTAGGGAGAATTGATTGCTACAAGCTACGAGAACTTCAAGCAACATATATGTGTGAGAGTGAAATTGGAAATGAAAAGTGTTTTCTAGGAAGGAGCAGATGAAAGTTGGCTATGGAAAAAAAGAATGAGTCACATACATTTTGATAACCTTGTCAAAGTCAACAAAGAGAAAGCGGTCCAGAGAAATTCACCAAATCATGAAACCAACCAACACTTTGTGCAAGCATTGTCAACAAGGAGAAAAAAAGGAGCATGTTCAAATCAAAGGAATATTGAATGACAAGAGCAATGGAGGTGGCATAAGTCTAGTTGGAACAACTACAAGGAGCTTGAAAGGTGAGAAATACATTATGTTATTAGTTGATGATTATACAAGAATGACCCTTGAGTTTCTTTCTCAAGAATAAGTGAGAAGATTTTGAAAACTTCAAGATCTACAAAGGGAAATGGTTGAAAATGAAATGGATTCAAAATCAAATATTTGATATGATAATGGAGAGAGTTCACTTCAAAGTAATTTATGGACTTCTCCAGTGAGCATGGAATAATAGAGCAATTCTCCATTGCTAGGACACCTCAGAATGGAGTTGTTGAAAGAAAGAGCACTAACAATATAGGAAATGTCTAGAACAATGCTAATGGATTCCAAATGGACAAATATGTTTTGAACATAGGTAGTGCATACAACAATTCATTCAAAGCAGGTAATGCTCGAGAAACAACAAACACTCATACGATCTATGGAAATGAAGACTAACAAATGTAAAGAACTTCAAAATTTTGGAGCCAATGCTACATCAAAAGAGATAGCCGGGATAGGAAAAGTTTGACTCTCATGTGGACAAGAGGTACTTGTTGGATTTACTCAAGTAAAAGAAAAAATACAAGTGTTACAACTTGAAATTGAACAAAGTGGTGAAATGTGGTGGTGAAACAAGTAGACAAGAATTAGCAGGAGAAAATGAATCAATGGAACAACTTTACAAAGAAGAAGGAAACAAAATATGAAAAAGAATGGGAGGACGAAGAGTTCAGCGGAAATGAAAGTTTGGTAAGTAGCTCCAAAACACCCTAGCCAGGATGAGTCTGGAAGAATCATCCTTGGATCATATTATTGGAAACAAAGTCGCAGGAGTTGAGACTAGAAGAATATGTTCACCAGAACAAAAACACCTTGCACTCATGCAGTTGTTACACCATTTTGAAGAGGCCATTAAGGATGGATTTTGTAACAAGTCCATGGATAAAGAATTGGATAAAATAGAGAAAGAAGAAAAAAAAAAAAAAAAAAAAAAAGGATAAGAATGTGATCGACACAAAGTGGGTATATAGGAATAAATTGAATGAATATGGATGCACTCGAAGGCAGAAGCACATTACAATCAAGTATCACTTTCTATGGGAGCAGGGTTGTAGAAAAGAACATGAGAGTTGAGTATGTGGGCACAAAGAAAAAGTGGAAAACATCTTCACAAAAACTCTTCCACGGGAATCCCTTTGAGTATCTTCACCAAATACTTGGAGTTGTTTCTAATCCAAAATGAATTCTTTGAATGCTTATCTTATATGTCTTAGATGTACATGAGGAACCACCATAAAGAGGATAGTTAAGTTGGGATAACATAAAAATTTAGTTAGGGGGGAGTGGCAGAGATGGAAAGAATTCATTTTTCTATTCATGAAATAGGAAATTTATCAGGATGTAGGGACATAGACATGACTCGAGGAGAAAGGTGACATAGATCACGAAGAGGACATAGGCATGGTTAGAGGGGGAGCATGAGTGATATTAATTCATTATTGCATGAAATGATTTTAGTTTTGCATCAGATTGTTTCCATCAATAATGCCAAAGGGAGATATTTTATTAAGGTTGGTTGTTATTGATGTCAACCCTTCAATAAGTCAGTGAGTGAATTTTGATAGCAAAGGTTTGGTATGGACCCGGTGGTGACATGTATAATGGTATGAATTTTAATATATTTTAGGTAATACTATATATATATAATGGTATGAATTTTAATATATTTTAAGGTAATACTATTATATATGGATAGTACATGTCATTCCATTTTTGGTGGTATGTGGAACGTCACATAAATCCTCACGGTTTGAGAGTTATGGCCTTACGAAGTTGGAGGACCCTCATATGTCATCTAGAAGCCATAAAAGGTCAAAGTAGTCAAAGTGGTTTAAGAGATTTTAGGAGGTAATTAATAAAGTGAAGTAATGAGTGTACTATAATTCAAGCTGAATACAAAATAAATTATTTAAATAATAAATTTAATGGAGAAATTAGAAGTGGGTTAACCCTAAAACAAGGAAAGTGGGCAAAGTGACCTAGAAGATGCATCTAAGGAAGCTACGCGGAGAGTATAAATAAGAGGCAAGGCTCTCTCATTTTACATCACACTTGAGCATATTGAATATATATGGGTGACTGAGGTAACCAAAGGATATCTACGCTGAATTTCAGAGGGAAGGTGAAGAAAAGAAGGTTGGAATTCAACAAAGGATAAATTCTTTTGATGATGCTTTCTAAGGTAAGTTATTTACAAGTCGTCTCACCGTTTTTACAATAACACTTTTTATTGAATGATTCAGACCATGAAATTGAGAGGCCATTGAGGAAACATATCCAAGTATCTATGGTAAACATTTTATCTTTTGGGTCGTTGTATTTTTGGAGTTAGACTCCGTGGAAAATAGGGTTTGTGGCTAGTCCTGAAACTAGTCTAAAATAGGTGTTTCAAGGAAAAACGTCATAAATTATTCATAACAGTTCCAAATTAAGTAAGACCAAATGTTTTAGTTATAGTATAGTCTCTAGTATTTTGTGTAACATTTTCAGATTGATTCAACAAATATTTTTTGCGGGGAATGCTCTACAAGGTCGCTCTCTAGAATGAGCCAGAATTCAGCAAGGTATGCCATTTTTTCTATAACTCATTTTCTGAGAGGTTCCAAGTAGTGACACCTACAGGAATTACATAAAACAAACTGAATAAAATTGTGTACTATTTTCATATCTTTATTCATTACAGGTACATAGTTATGATTATTTAAATTTAGGGTTGTTGACTAATCCCAAACTAGTCATGTGAGACTAAAGAAAAGTTTGATGAAAATGCTAGTCTCTTGTTATGAAAGTTAAGGAAGGTTTGCAGGTATGTGATCATATACACCAAGTCTATTACAAAGTTACAAATCATATTTGGATGATGAAATTTATGAGGGATTTTGGTTAAGGTACATGTTGGGTACATGGTTGAGACAAGTAGTTGATGAGTTGGCACATACATGAGGTGTACAGTTGATGATGTTGGTACATATTGATGAGTCATAGTTAATGAGTAGTTGAAACATGATTGGTACATACTTGGTACATGGTTGGATGCACTTGTTTATGGTACAGTTTGATTATAGGTTGATTGGTATAGATTGGTGCATGGTTGATGCACTTGTTTAGGGTACAGGTTGATTACAGGTTGAGGTATAGGTTGATGCATGGTTGATGCATGGTTCAGGTTTATTGGTACAAGTTTACAATGGGATATCTCACAGATATAGTGTGACATTGGTTCCATCAGTCTAATTCTACTTTAGGGTGGTTGGACAGGGAAATGACATGTGGTTGTAGCCACCTTTCGATTCTAGTTGAAGAACATAGGGGGTTGTATCATCCTTCTGGTTGTATCCAGAGAATAGGGGAGTTGGAGCCTCCCTCAGGTTGTAGCCTGAGAAACAAGGGTGTTGGAGCCTCCTTCCAGTTGCAGCTGGAAAAGAAAGGAAGTTGGTGCTTCTAATAAATGTAATTCTTCAATACATGTAAGAAAAAGCATTCTGTATTTTTATCCCACTTTGGGTTTCCACGTAAAACACGGGTGTACTATGTATGTGTATGATTGTTCATTTGTTCATTTCTTATTTACTTTGCATTTATTGGATGATAATTCTACATTGATAAAACACTTGGATTATATGGTTAAAAAGGATTAAATTGCTCTATTACTGATTCATCCCCCCTCTCAGTAATCCAACATATGGAGTTACCTTTTGACACTGTGACCTAAATGACTACTACAACATCCTCCTCCTCTCTCTGTTATGATCACAAAATACCACTCTCAGATGTTTTCCTCAACTATGGAACATGATACAATGAAAAATAATGGAACCCCTTCTCGTCCTAGCATCGCATATTTAACATAGCCTGATAGCCATCTAGTGGTAAGGTTTTTACTTCATAAACCCTCAATTATGATAAGGTTTTGGACCTTCTAGAATATTCTTAAAAGTGCATATGTGGCTAGCCCCATATGCACAAGTAACAAGGTTGACAAGGCATCCTCTCATTCCATGGTGGTCAACATGGTAGGTTAACTTGCGAGAGACATAATTTTTCCATACATGATATGATTGATGCAATACTTGCACCATTGGAAAGGTCTCCAAGTATAGATCAATGCCAAGGGGTATTATCTAAATATGAGGAATTTTTGACCCCAAAAAATGTCATTTCATGCCTCAAAATGGATAAAGAAGGTGCAAACCCCAATTTCCCAAACTTGGACCTACCATTAAAATGATCCTACAAGATGATTCCTCCAATTTTCTCCACTGTGAAAGCATTGAGATAGATGAAAAATAATATAATGATCTAATATGTATCATACCTCCCCATTTATAAATCATTTTGGTGCCCAAAATATTTATTGAATGAGGCGAGGAAATTTTTTCTCTACCTTCTCCCTAGAGTACCATTTTTCTTTTCTTGGAAGTTGTCCTTTCAACCCAATCCACTAAAGGTCATGCTACTCCTATCTTGTATTTCTATAATTCTTCTACAAAATCATGTCCTCTACTAAATATGACTGATGATTTAGTGCTAAGTCCTCTATGGTAGGTAGGACCTACTCCTTAAGATCCAACATGGAGGGCTCATAGAGTTTCAAATTATCCACATTCACTATTGAGTAAATGCGCATGTATGGGGGTATATAGAGTCTGTAGGCATTATCTCCCACCTTATCTAATATCTTACCACGACCCTATAGTATTCCCTTGTTCAAATGTAACCAAACCCTATCTCCCACTTTGAATGAATTCTTGGTTCTGTTTTGATCATGTTTTTCCTTATACTTTTCCCATGAATTCTTCAACATATCCTCTAATTGAAAATGGATCTGCCTATTCTTCTCAAAATATTTTTTTCTCTCAATGCATCTCTTGCAAGTTCCTTCCTCACTCCTCCTTGCTATCCATATACAAAATCCAAGGGTGAAGGTTGAAAATATCCAAAGAAAGTTTTAAAAGGAAACTTACTAGTAGAAGTGTGGACTCATTTGTTATAAGAGTGTTGTATATATATCATATTTTCATCCTAGGTGTTTGGATGCTTCTGATTGTAACCCATCAAAAGATGCACCAATGTTTTGTTGACTACTTTTTTCTTCCCTTATACCTATGGATGGAATGCCGTGTATCTCTTCAACTTTGTGTTCATCTTCTACCACAATGTAGTCCAAAATGCACTAGGAAATTTGGTATCCCTGTCCGAGATGATGCTCCTCAGTATCCCAAAGTGCACCCAAACCTGTTCAGAGAACTTGTTTGTTGGTTCTTTTCCTTTAATGGTCTTTTGACAAGGCATGATAATACGCATCTTGTTAAAACTGTCAACTACCAAAAATAGATAGTCATGTCGTTTTTTAGTTGTTGGTAAAACTGTTAAAATTTTAGATAAAAAGTACCTAGGAAAGTGTTTCTCATAACCTAGGTGCCTAAGGGGTGAGAAAGTTCCTAATGTGGGCCCTAGTAATTTAATTTGTGAGATGCAAATTAAAAGGTGACTTTTTGAGACTTAGGGAAAGTGGGTGGATAAAGTGATTTGATTTCCATTGTTGATCTCATCTAACCTCCATTGTTGGATGAAGAGATTTTTCACCTTCCCTCATGAGGTCGATTAGGGTTGGAGGGCGCACCCATTGTTGGGTTGTTGAGACATTTGAGAGAGAGAAAGAGAGAGAATTTTCAATCTTGAGAAGAGGCCCTTTTTGCAAATCTAGGGCATGCA
>SNQJ01S0024364.1:61895-82437 GCA_010110895.2 Picea sitchensis
TTAGATAAAAAGTACCTAGGAAAGTGTTTCTCATAACCTAGGTGCCTAAGGGGTGAGAAAGTTCCTAATGTGGGCCCTAGTAATTTAATTTGTGAGATGCAAATTAAAAGGTGACTTTTTGAGACTTAGGGAAAGTGGGTGGATAAAGTGATTTGATTTCCATTGTTGATCTCATATAACCTCCATTGTTGGATGAAGAGATTTTTCACCTTCCCTCATGAGGTCGATTAGGGTTGGAGGGCGCACCCATTGTTGGGTTGTTGAGACATTTGAGAGAGAGAAAGAGAGAGAATTTTCAATCTTGAGAAGAGGCCCTTTTTGCAAATCTAGGGCATGCATCCCAAGGCTGCTAACTAGCACAAAAATCGAGGAAAGAGGTTCAACATACACAAAAGACTGTACAGTATGGATTTTGGGGTCTGTATAGTATTTTGTGTGCACAGAAATCGAGGAGACAAATATCATTTAATTATGTTCATACAATATGGATTTATCAGTCCCTACAGTCATACTTTTGGCACAGTTTTCGAGGAGGGACAGTCGGTCGTACACAATCCGTACCATATGGATTCCGTACAGTCACTTCTTGGCATAGAAATCAAGGCAGGTTGTTGTGTGGGTTTTATGGAAAGTTTGTCATGGTTTCCAAGGATGTCGTACAACCATTAATGCACCTAGAAATTTGATGTAGATGTTGGAATGAATTTCAAGGCATCCATACAACCATTTGGAGGCATGGAAATCAAGGAGCAGACCTGTAATTTATTGCAGAAAATTCTGGAAAGAGTTTTGAGGAGTTTTTCTCATTTTCCTATGTGAAGACTTGGCACAATTATCGAGATAAGTTTGTTTAAATTTCTGAATATGAACATGATGTAAAATAATTTCTCTGAAGCTCCTAAATAATAAAAATCTCCCTCTCTCACTGGTTTTCCCCTTGTGGGTTTTTCCAGGGTCGTTGTTAGACCAAAAATAACTGTGTTAATATTTTCTGAGTTTATGTGTTGTTGATATTTTATTTCTGCATTATAAATGATGTTCAGAATCCTCATGTTTCAGTTCTAGAAATTATTTTCTGTTGTGTTTAATTGGTTGTTATAAATCTGGGTTTGGGCATTAAACATTGGCTGAAAAATCAGCGAGACTGAAACTGGGTTCAGGTCTAAAATTTTACATGGTATCAAAGCTGAGGTGAAAGAAGAAGAGATATTTCAGCAAGTCATAAAGTTGGGACAACAATCACTTCACAGGGAATATTTTTTAATTTTTCATTTTTCAGCAGAAAGGGGTTAATGGATACAGGTTTGAGAGTTGAGGATAGACTTGATGGGGCAACAAACTTTGGTGCTTGGAAGGAGAGGATGATATTATTGTTGAAAGAAAATGAGTTGTGGGACATTGTGGAAAATACTGCAACTCATCCTGTGGTGGTACCTACTGATGCTACTCTTCTTGCAGCTTACAATAAGAAGAGTATCAAGGATAAGAGGATTATTCTTGATGCCATCAAGGACCATTTGATTCCTCACTTGATGAGGAAGTCAAATGCCTATGAGATGTGGGAGTCTTTGACAAAATTGTACTAGAGTACTAATGAAGTCTGAAAGATGGTTTTGAAGGAAAACCTGAAGAGCATAAAAATGACCAAGATTGAAAATGTGGTCACATACCTTACTAGATTGACACATGTGAGAGATGAGATTGGAGCTATGTGGGAGGCCATAGCTGATAGTGAGCTTGCGAGAAAAACATTGAATGGATTTTCCATACAATGGGTTGTTTTGTGGAGGGAATTGTTCCTAGGGAGAAGCTTCCCAACTAGGAACGTCTTTGGGATGAATTCGTTTAGGAGCAGACCCAGAGAGGTTATGTACATGACAGTTCATCTGCAAATCATGAGGAGGAGAATGTGGCTCTTGCTTCCTACAATAAGAAGAAGTTCAAGAAGGGTCCTAAGGGTGGTAACAAACCCAAGGGTGAAGGGAAGAAAGACATGAGAAAATTCAAGTGCCTTTTATGCCACAAGTTTGGGAACTATGTAGGTCAGTGTCCTAACAAGAAGAAGAAACAAACAATAGCTTCAATAGTGGTGGAAGATTTTTCCACCAAGTTCGACAAGGAATTTTCCTTGGTTGTGTGTCTATCCACGAGGACCACTCATTCGAATATGTGGTATATTGACAGTGGTGCTTCTCTCCATATGACAGGGGTTCGTGAGCACTTGACAGACCTTACACATATTGGAGATGTTGAGGTGGTGCTTGGAGATGACCGGGTGGTCAAGACAGTTGATTGTAGGACTGTATCATTTTAGAGGGAGTCTTTTTCTCCCATGTATTTGACAAAGGTTCTATATGTTTCAGGCTTGAAGAAGAACTTAGTGTGAATTTATGCTATTGAGGAGAGGGGTTATGAGGTTTGTTTCTGTGATGGGTAGGTTCTCATTTTCCCAAAGGATTCTAGTATCACTTCGGCCAAAGTGATTGGGACTAGACATGAGAAGTTGTACAAGCTTATGTTCCATCCAGTGAGAGAATTGATTCATGCTACCATCAGTAGTGACCTATGTGAGCTATGGAACTAGAGGATGGCACATTTCCACCATGGGACTTTGAGAGTACTAAGGGAGATGGTGACTAGAGTTCCAGATTTCAGTTCAGAGCACCATGAGTTGTGCAAGGGCTATTCTTTGGGAAAGTACATCAAGATTTATTTTCCTAGCAATGACAATAGAGAAACAGGTATTCTTGATCTTATTCATTTAGATGTATGTGGACTGATGTCTTCAACATCGTTGACTTTTTCTATACTATGTTATATTCATTGATGAATTCTCACGGAAGTCTTGGATTTTCTTCATGAAGACCAAAGGACAAGTCTTCACTCAGTTCCAAGAGCTCAAAGATCTTGTGGAGAACCAGATAGGAAAGAAAATCAGAGTTATGAGGACAAACAATGGGGGTGAGTATACCTCCAAGGTTTTCATGGAATTATGTGTAGGAGAGGGCATACGGAGAGAGTTGACTATTCCTTACAACCCCTAGTAGAATGGGGTTGCAGAGAGGAAGAACAAGGCCATTGTTGGGGCTGCGAGATCCATGCTACATGATCAGGGGCTCACACTATTTCTATGGACTAAGTCATGCTACACTGCATTTTATCTGCATAATAGGAGTCCTCACAAGGTTATGGGGACCATGACTCCTGAGGAGGCTTTTTCTTGGAAGAAGACCAAGGTGGGGCACTTTCGGATTTTTGGATGCATCACTTATTCATATGTCCCTTCTGAGAAGAGGACAAAGTTGGATCTCATGACAGAGAAAGGGATATTTGTTGGGTACAATGAGACTTCAAAGGATTTCCGTATATACCTTCCTTCCTTGAGGAAGACTGTCTTGAGGAGGGATGTCAGATTTGAGGAGGATAGAGCCTTTAGGAAGTCTAGGGGGACATAGAGGGGTGAGCAGTCTTCACCTTAGATTCAGGTGAGTCTATAGCAGACTACAGTGACGTAGAGTTTGGGGCCACCAGTTTAGGTGACGACAAATTCACAGGTGACAGGGCCACAGGGTTCAGGTTTGTAGGCTACAAGTCCACATGTTTCAGGATCGATTGCTCTAGAGTCTACTTCAATATCATAGTCTTCAACAGATGGGGTTGAGAAGGGAAATTCCCCTCCACGAGAGACTACTTCAAAGAGGAGGAAACCCAAGTGGCTTTAGGATACTTTGAGGGAGGCACAGGGTTCAGTGGAGAATCCCATCTAGACAGTAAGGGAGAGTAAACTTCCCAAGAATTTTTGCAGCTGCATCACGATGGTGAATAGTATTCGGGAGTCTGATCCTTCCACCTTTGAGGAGGATACTGGTAGACAGGTTTGGAAAGATTCCATGATGGAAGAGTACAATTCCATAATGAAGAATGATGTTTGGGAAGTTGTTCCTAGAGATGAGAAGAAGTTAGAGGTGACTTCCAGGTGGCTCTATAAACTCAAGAATGTTGTAGATGGCAGCATTGAGAAGTAAAAATCTCTATTTGTGGCTCTACAGTTTTTACAGGTTGAGGGAGTCAACTATGATGATACCTTTGCATTGGTTGCTAGATATACTTCGATTAGGGAAGTGATTTTCATTACAACAGAGATGGGTTGGAAGATCCACCAGATGGATGTGAAGACTGCATTTCTGAATGGACTTATATAGGAGGAGGTGTACATTGAGAATCCATTGGGATTTGAGGTGCATGGGAGAGAGTATCATGTTTGTAGACTGAAGAATGCATTGTATGGGATGAAACAAGCTCCCAAATCTTGGTATTCGATGATATATGTCGATTTGCAGTAGTTGGGTTTTGAGAAGAGTGAGGAGGATCCCAACCTATACTTCATTGTGGTTGGAGAGGATCCTCTCATTCTCTTGCTATATGTGGATGATCTTTTCATTACAGGGGCATAGAGACTCATCCGTAGCTGCAACAAGATCCTTGCTTCAGAGTTTGAGATGACTGATATCAGAATGATGCACTACTTTTTGGGATTGGAGGTTTGGCAGGAGCCTGGACACATCTTCCTAGGACATAGGAAGTATGTGTGTGACATTCTGAGGATATTTCAAATGGAGGACAATAGGCCCATGACTACTCTTATGATTACCAACTAGAAGAGGCTTCATGCTTCTGAGTCACAGTTGGTGGATTCCACCTTGTATCATCAGTTGATCGGGTCATTGATGTATTTGGTCAATACCATGCTAGATTTTTTTTTTGATGTCAACACTCTCAGTCAGTTCATGGTGGAGCCGAGGAGAGTGCACTAGGTGGCAGAAAAACATGTGCTCAGGTATATTTGTGGTATGATAGATTATGGTCTGGACTATCAAAGAGGAGATGGAGTTCGTCTGGTTGGCTATACAGATTCAGATTGGCAGGACGTGTCAGTGATAGGAAGAGTACTTCAGGGTGTTGTTTCGGATTGGGCTCAGCAGTTGTGTCTCGGTTCATTCGGAAGAAAAATTCAGTGGCTTTGAGTTCTGTAGAGGATGAGTATATGGAATCCATTCAGGCTAGTTGTGAGGCCCTTTGGCTTCACAAGTTACTGGTGGGATTATTCGATGTGCAGTTGAGGCCTACCGTGATTTACTGTGATAATCAGAGTTGCATTAAACTCTCGGAGAATCCATTTTTTCATGGCCAGTCTAAGAATATCAAGATTCGTTATCACTTCATCCCTGACTATGTTCAGAGAGGAGTTGTGGAGATACAGTACATATCTACAAAGGAGTAGGTCACAGACATACTCACCAAAGCATTGGGAAGAGGTAATTTTTTATTTTTAAGGGACAAGCTTGGAGTGGTGAGTAACACTTTCCTCGGTACGAGGGAGTGTTAAAAATTTAATTAAAAAGTGCATAGGCAAGTGTTTCTCGTCACCTAGGCTCCTAAGGGGTGAGAAAGTGCCTAATATGGGCCCTAGTCATTTAATTTGTGAGATGTGTTAGCACTCTGTAAGTCTATCCGACTGAATAGACAAACGACAGAGGTAACTGTTTCAACCAGCTTTAGAGCTGAGGCACTAGCCTGCTCAACTCAGAGAGGGATCTCTCATGTCACTTGGTATTTCTTTGATAATCGGTGGCTAGATTTGGTTTGTTTTGGGATTTTGTTGTTGGGTAGCTGGAGAAATAAAGATGACATTTGGGCTATAGAGTCTGGAATGAACAATGCATGGTCAGAAATATTGAACTATCAAGAGGAGAAGGATAAATAAGGAAATGAGTATCAGTTTAATAGAAAATTTGCATGGTATTAGAGGAAAAAGAAACATACAATCGCATCAGAGCATTATTTAAAATGGATTTAAAGTTCGTTTGAGTAGAAATAAACAGAGTCTAAATTGCTAAGCTGAGAGCATCTCAGAAATGAATTATGGGTTTTATATTTCTCCAATTCAAACAGATGAAAATGAAAATGAAATATAAGCTTATAGGAAACACAGACTATGAAAGAAAACAAGACCGATATCACCATCGGTTAGAATCTTTTCATAAACAATCCAAAATCTTCTTCTGCATTTATATATTCATTCAAGTTCCAGAGTTTACAAAGGTCTTCTTGGACAAAGGGTAGGTCCCCCCCTTTCTCTCTCGAGATAATCCATATATATAGAGAAATTGTCAGTGGGATTCAAAACGTTCAGACTTCCCCCTGTTTCTAAAAATAGAGATAAATTACAAAAGGGGAATGATTCATAATAACGATTATCCTATTTTAAAGGGACCATTAAGAGTGAGTCTGTCATATCTAGGGCCCTTTTCCTCGAATGATAGCTGTCCAAAATTTGCTTAAATGTACTTAATTTGACTTGAGGACTCATTTCATCTTAGCGATCTTTTCTTTTAGAGTATCCAACCAGACTGGTTGATTCTCTCCAACACTTTTGGTCGTTTCAGCTATGGTTTATTTCTTTTGTCGCTTTCTATATTTCTTTTTAACAACTTGCCTATTGATGACTAAATCCCTCATAATGGGATTTAACCTGACTTCCAATTTCGAGTCTGTAGCGGGTTCTGTTTGGAATTTAGTTTCTAATATATGCGCAATTACCCTTTCCTTTTTACTCGTAGGTAAATCTGCCATATTTCTTGAATGAACAGTCTTACTGGATATAGATTTGTCCATATATCTCAATTTTGTGTTCACCGAAATGATTTTATAGAGATTAGAGAGTTGAGCAAATTAGGGATTACTTCGTTTATGGATGAAATGATGCCTCCACACTCAAGAATTGGTAGTTATATAATCCTAATCATGAATCACTGACAGATTCACATACAAGTACGTTGATTTTCCATGCTTGGCTAATCCATTTCAAATGATTAGCTTTCGAGTTCGTTACATGGCAGTGTTCACCTAAAATCATATGACTGTGAAGTACCGAACAAGTGAAACAGGGTGATTCTAACTAGTCGTCACCCGTCCCACGAGTGGTTGATTTGATGTATTGAAGCACGTGACATTGGGAATTTTGAAAAAGTGGTTTCGACAACCCACTTTTCATCCCGATGTATCTTTGGAGGTGCCACGCGTCCAATTTAAAAACCACAAGGGTTTTCCCCGGTCTGCCCTTATATGGTTAAGTCTCCTGCAAGTCCACCACCCGATAGGGGCTCCAGCAGTTGATTTGGGTCATTTTGTGATCGATGGCCCACTGAGTTATACCTCTTTCTCCTCTGATATATTTGTCCATTCGTCGTGAGATATGTCCCAATCCTCTAAATTGTCTAGCTTTCCGCGATCATGTAGTTCTCGCTATACTCTCAAGACTTGGGTCTTGTCTAAAAATTGTTATGGAGATAACATAGGATCCAACTGGGGATGTTATCCTCCCTGTGAGGTAGAAAAGAACTTGTAGACCCTGTGCCTGATCCATTGGGCTGCTCCCAGAACATGTGTGCTTACCCTGCTCCCACTATGTCACCAGTGTCTGCTGAAAACCAAGCTCTGTGCATGGCTTCTGACTGGATGTTGGACATTAAGTTTATTATTGAAGACTGACTATATATAGTACTGAAAACCCAGACTGAAAAAAAAAATGCTTGACCGACCATCTTATTTACACACTCCTATCTATCCTAAAACTGCTGAAAAGAATACTCAATCAAGTGATGTTAAAGTGCCAATGGAACCAATCAAGCAATTGGCTTCCCGATTTTTCTCCGATCACATATTCCTTAAGAAGGCAGACAAATGGAACAAATGGCATCTGAAAACACATGTTGAATCTAGAACTTGAGCTTATGAATGAAACAAAATCCTCCTTCACTGAAGACTATAATAGGATGACCATAGGATTTTGAAAACCATGAAAAGTCATTTCTTCTTGATGAGAAAAAACAGAAAGAAAAACTTATTTCATAAGTGTTTGTTGCTCTTGCTTTATTCCTTTGGTTTTGAGAACCTTTTCAAATGAAATGGTGACAATAGGTTTGTCTACCCCTCTATGCATCTCGACAAAAACATTCATATATTCTTGAACATCTTCAAATGTGACAGCCATATTACGAGCATCTTCTTGTTCATCAAACAATTCTGATTTAGCTTCATTGAACTTATGGAAATTTGCTTGCGGACTGTCATTTTGACTTTCAAATGAATGAATGGAAAAAAGTTCCTTCTCATAATCTCCTTGCAAATGTGAAAAGATAACACTATGCACTATCTCACAGTCTAGAGCTACACTTTTAAAAACCCCATCTGTGTCTATGTTGTTCAAACATTGAACCACCACATCATTATCAAGGGAAGAATCACATCTTTGAAACACTTCGTCATGTTGAATATCCATATTAGTTTCAGGTGAAAGGAAATGATCCCGAACAACAATTTCAAGAGCAACTTCTTATTATTTTTCATATTGATAGCTGAACATAGACTGCAAACCTAAGCTGACACAATCTTCTATGTGATCATTTATATGATTATCATCCTTTGCAAGTCTACTTCTTTCTTTGTATATATCTTTATGTCTAGAGGTTTCTTGATTTGAGACCTTACAAATATTTTTCTTTAGCGATTTGAAAGAGGCAAAACATAGTGGTAAGGTTGTCTCATCTGTTTTGATATCTCCCTCATCTTGACCTTGGGCATATTTATGAACTTGCTCATCTTCAATTTTGTCTTCGACAAATGGTTGTACTTCAGAGATGATAGAATATTTTATATAGCAAGAAATAGGGTTACCGAACACATGAGAAGAGTGTTTCAGGACCTTACCAATCTGGTCCATTGGTTTATCGATGTCTTTCATTAGCATGAATTCGTTTGTCTCAATAATGATCTCAGGATTCTCCTTCAACAACTTGAATGCAAAAAAACATAAGGGAATAGATTCCCTTTTAGTTGATTTGATACTTTTTTCAGGTTGATTTACATCACTATAAAAAGGAACATCGTTTATATCGTAATCATCTTCATATTGGTCATATACAAGTAGATCATCTAACAAGAAAAGATTAGGAATATCAACTTGTTCTTCGACAAAATGATTTGTACATTCATCTTCTTGTCTATCCATAAATGAATACATAAAATAATCAACCTCCTTCTTACTTTGGGATGGATTAGATATTGAACTAATACCTCTTCTTCCAACAAGTGGGATTCAATTCTTTACAAGATCATTGGTATTGGGAAATTCAATAGAGCCTATGCTACTCTCAATTTTATGCTCAAGGTTCCAGTCAACTATCTCTTGTTTATATTCATCTTCCAACTCTTTAAATCAAGTCTGTTCATATGCTTGAATATGGTGTTGAATGTCTTGTGCATCATCAAACATTTGTTTCAATGACTTAGGTTTTCTTTCCAGTAGAAGGAAAGACAACTCTGGATGAAGGGTAGTTGTGTAGAGGAACATGGAAGCAGCCTCAGAGGGTTGAATTTCTTCAGACAAATTATAGTAGATGTTGGAAAACCTCTTACTGAACACAAAAACAATTTCATTGCCCTATATTTCTAAGGCATAGAACTCAACAAGTTGTAAATCTAAATATTTCTTCTTTCCCTGAAACCCCAAAAAGACCTTCTTCAATTCCCCCCATGAGTTGATGGTTTCTGGGTGCAAATGTTTAAACCAGCATTTGGTGTCTCCTTTCAAGGATTGAGAGAAGGCTCTCATGCACACATCATGATGATCAATATCAAATAAGTCTATAAAATGCTCAAACCCTTGAATGTGCTTTTCARCTGAGATGATATCAGACTCTCCATCAAACACATGTAGATACTCATAGTAATTTGGAGGGAAATCATGAAGGGTTTGGGGTAGCTTTAAAGGCATGTATCTATGTTGGGCCTTGAGGGATGTTGGACCAAGAACTAGGTCAGAAACAACAACCTGGGCTTCATGGGGTTCATCAACTTGGTCATTTTAAGAGGAGGAAATATAATTGCAAGTCTTTCATGATCATTATTAAAATACGATATATAAAGGAGAATTTGTTTGGCACGTTCAAGGAAGGAACATAGGAAACTTAAAATGAATAACAAAATGTTTTGGAAGATATCCCATTTTGAGTACCTATTTCCTTCATGCTGCCTTTCCTTACCCCTGTCAAGGGGTCTCATCTTTCAGTGAAGTCTCTGTATTGAGCTTGAAGTATTGAGAGTGGAGTTGCCTGAAATGTTTGGAAATTGGATTCTTCAATGAGAGTGGAGTTGCCTTCATATGGATTTTTGATGTGTGGAGTCGCCAGAGTCGGAGTACAACCAATATGTGCCTAAGTGTCTACTGCTCTCAAACCTTAGAACTCAATCATGTCGTTCTTCCTAGGGAAAAATTTTCAATTTCGTCCCTGGAAACAGTGCCAGAATGTTAGCACTCTAGAAATTTGTCCAAAGAATAGACAAACGATAGAGGTAACTGTTTCAACCGGCTTTAGAGATGAGGCACTAGCCTTCTCAACTCAGAGAGGGATCTCGCGTGTCACTTGGTATTTATTTGATAATCGGTGGCTAGATTTGGTCTTTTTTGGGGTTTTGTTGTTGGGTCGCTGGAGAAATAAAGATGACATTTGGGCTATGGAGTCTGGAATGAACAATGCATGGTCAGAAACATTGAACTATCAAGAGGAGAAGGCTAAATAAGGTAATGAGTCTGAGTTTAATAGAAAATTTGCATGGTATTAGAGGAAAAATAAACATACAACCGCATCAGAGCATTATTTAAAATGGATTCAAAGTTGGTTTGAGTAGAAATAAACACAGTATAAATTGCTAAGCTGAGAGAATCTCATAGATGAATTATAGGTTTTATATTTCTCCAATTAAGATAGATGAAATTGAAAATGAAATATAAGCTTACAGGAAACACATACCATGAAAGAAAACAAGACCCATATCACCGCCGGTTAGAATCTTTTCATAAACAGTCCAAAATTTTATTCTGCATTTATATATTCATTCAAGTTCCAGAGTTTACAAAGGTCTTCCTACACAGAGGGAAGGTCCCCCCCTTTCTCTCTCGGGATAATCCATACATATAGATAAATTTCCAGTGGAATTCAAAACATATATAAATACTTGAAAAGTTTTTTGTAAGGAGTCGACATAATGAAATCAATAACTATAAAAWTTTTAGAAATTATAATTGTTTGTTTAATTAATTAATTATTTGATTTAATAATTAATTACTTGTTTGTTTATTAATTTTTTATTTAAAAAGAGCCGACTGGACAATGTTTATGAATTAATATMTAGATTTATTCATATTGGCTAGGGTGATATTCTGTAGATGATATTCGACCTTACCATCACCTTTTTCTATATGAATYTGGACCTATAGCTATTGAAACACCTATTTGAAGGCCTCATATTCTATGTATGCCTCTTTGTATGCATCATTGGTAAAAGGATCCATGTGCGTCAAGGTTCCAAATGATATAATATTGTATGTGGGTGACCTTGAAAGCATGTCTTCAAAGTTGTTTATGTGTCCCTTCTAAGACTTGATGACTAGATGAAATTGGTGTAAAACCCCCATACACTTGTAATGTTTGGTTTGATGTATCTTCGTTTAGGCTTTCAAATAATGTAGCAGATGGTGATATATGTGGATGATGGTCTCTTTTCCCATCATATAGTGATTCTACTACTTGACAATTTGAATCAATTCATAGAGTTCCTTGTCATAGGTAGGGTAGTTGAGAAGTACCCCATGAAATATTTTAGAATGAAATCATACATGCTTTCATCCTTACATGAAAAATGATCCCATGGAATACCAACTTGCATCTGTCTCCACTTCAAAAGAATTTTTCAATTCTGGTAATGTGGGAATTGGTTCTTGAATGACATTTTATTTTATTTCATTGAAATCCTTCTTTTGATTCTTCCCCCAATAGAAACTATTACCAGTCATAGATATGGAATAGAGTGGTGCAACTATTGCTGAAAATGAATCTATGAACTTCTGCAAGTACTATGCTACCCCAATAAAGCTCATAAGTCTAGTGAAAATTGTAGGAACTCACTATTTTATAATGGCTTCTATGTTTGCAGGATCTATCTTGAGTTCCCCTCCACCAATCACATACCCCAAATACACCAATGACTGCTAAGAAAACTCACATTTCTTGAGGTTGGCCAACAATTGGTTCATTTTTAGGGTTTTTAAAAGACCTACAGAATATGCGAGATGTGATATTCCTTGGTATATATATAAAATCAATATATAATCCAAATATACTATAAGAAATGAATCTAAATATGAGTGTAATACATCTTCATCAATCTCATAAATGTATCTAGTGCATTACTTAACCCAAATGGAATGACCAACCATTTATACAAATTGTTCCTTGCCTTGAACGTGGTCTTCCAGGTATCTTATTATTTGACACATACTTGGTGGTCTCATTATTTCAAATCCAACTTGGTGAAGTACTTGGTGTGCTGCAATTGTTCTAATGGATCATTGATCCTAGGTAGAGGGTACCAATTCTTGAGTGTAATATTGTTTAAATCTCTGTAATCAATAGACATCTGCCAAGTCCCATCCTTATTGGGTACTATAATGATAGGTAACCCACAAAGTTAGGTGCTCAGTCGAATTAGTCCCTGCTCCAACAACTACTGCAAATACTTATTCACTTCATTTTCTTCCATAATAAACCATCTATATAGCCTAATATTCAACAATGGGGAGTCTATAAATAAATACATTTCATGCTCCACTTCCCTCTTGGGTGGTATCCCTTTAGGCTCCTGGAGTACTCCTCTGTATTCTTGTAGTTCACCCCTCCAAGGATGCCTTTAATCTTATCGAATCATAATCAAACTGATTTTATATTAAGAAAAGTAAAATATATTTCTTACTAGAACTAATCAACTTCTTGGCTTGGTTGGCACTTACTAGTGAGATATTCTATTTACCATTGTGCGTGTTGAATATGTAGGAATTCTCATCCTTGATCAGGAGGCATTGGTTGGCTCCCTCCGTGAATATTGCATCCCTCATATACATGTATAGGATCCCAAACACTACACCACACATGTCTAAGGGTACTACATCTGAGACTAGTTCATTAATAAAGTATACACTTACAACAAATTTGATCTTACATTGTTTTTTTACCTTGATATTTGCATCCTTGTTTACCCAATCCAATGGATAGGGCATAACATGATCACAAACCTCCAATGTAATATTCATGACCATATATATTTCTACGATATTAACATGTGAACCAGAGTCTAACAGAGCATGTATCTTGGTCTTCTTGACCTGAATCTTGATGTGGAAGAGTTTGGTGATATCCTTCTCATCCTATTAATAAAGGATACTTATATTCACCTACTTATGAAATGATTTGAAAACAATATTCTCATCCACTCAAATCTTATTTCAACTTTATTGCTCAAATCAATGGCTAGAAGACTATTTTTATTTGCATCCTTCTTGTGGTTCTTTATGTTCAACTTTGGATACAATGGTTGCTTGGATCATTGAAAGGATATGTAGTGGTTGTCGTCTTCTTATCCCCCCTCATTTCTTGTTCCCCTCCTTGAATGCTTCCTAGTGCTCTTTTTGCTTGGAACCACTTGGATTCCCTTTCTTATGGCCTATGTTTTCCATATACGGTTCCTATACACATACCTCGTCCATTTTCCTTGGCTTTAAAAAAGTCACTTTCTTTCATAGGCGACTATGTAGACCTTCTAGATACTTTAGGATTACACTTGGGTTCTTGGGAGGGATACCCAACATGATGGCCATATTTTTGAACTTAGTGTTGTACTCCTATACACTCTACCCCTGCCTTTGACTGAAGTAATTCCAACAGATCCATTGGTCCTCTACATACCCAATATGATAGAACTCGAACTTAATGAGGGTTTTGAAATCCTCCCACTTATTTACTAGTGTATCAACCTCCCACCAAAGTCTCTCCATGTGACTTTCCCACCAGGTTAAAGCATGACCCTGTTACTATATGGTGGATGTTGAAATAAAATTCTATTCGTTGCAATCAATCATTCATTTTTAATGTATTGATATCACCTTGGTATGGTCTTATGTCAACTTTCACTTCCATCCTGAAAAGGGATTGTGAAGGGTTAATCACAATCGAATTGGGATATTATTTCTTGGGCTATTTCCTCATCTCCTTTTTTGGTTCTTCATTATCTCCCAATTTCCATTTTGATCTGATCTCATAGTTTCAGTCTCCAACCACTTTGTATAGTCTAATATTTCTTGCTAGCACCACCATGAGGAGGGACACATTGTGAGATGAGTCAGTGACTTTCTCTTCCAACCTCACAAATCCCTCCTTTTTTGGATCTCAAGGGTTTCTATGAACATACTCATCAACCATTTCTAGGGTTCTATGACTTTTTTTTAACCAATTCCTGGATCCCCGCAACTTCCCACAAATACCCCAAGAAACTTTCTTTGATACCAATATGATCTATAAAATGTCATGGATATTCCACTAGAAAAAAATTTCTCAACATATCTTATAATATTATGAAATCTTAGATTTATGCAGTTTATTACTTTAGATCGCATATTTATTATATCTAGCTTATGGATTCAATTTAATAAATAACTAAAATACAAAAAATGAAAGAACATGTAACACACCCAACCACCCAGGCTCGGTCATGCCACTTAAAAATTTCATGCTCTGATACCAATTTGTAGCATCCCCAGCCACCCAAGCTGGGGCATGCTACCAACTAGTTGTTGAATTCAAGATCTGATACCAATTTGTAGCACCCCCAACCAACCAGGCTGGGCCATGCTACCTCCTAGAACCACTTGCTTTCATCTGCGGAAAATATCATATTTAATAAATTAAAAACAACAACTACTTGTTTTTCACATGCATTTATAATGCATATTTAAATAAACATACACATTCTGCTACAACACAGATCCTTGCAAAATTAACAGTAAAACATACATGCGGCAAACACATGCAATTCTTATAAATATTAAGACATGTACATGATACACAATATAACAATTAACATAGATATGGTACTTATCTTTTTATGAGAAGACCACCAACTGTGTGCATACCTTCCATGAACCTCCCAACCTTAGACGATGTTGCTCATCATGTGGGTCACCCCTGAGTTGGAACTAAACTCCACCATGGAAAGGGATTCCTAAGCTAGTATTATACTATGGAAAGTCTCATAGTACAATAAGAAGGATTCCCTCCCAGGAGCCAACTTATGCCCACAAATCACACACTCTCATTCCCCACATGCTCGTCCCACCCCGAGAAGTATACACCTTCACTATCCAACAGCCCATCAACTTCTCCACTTCCCTTCTAGGGATTTAGCAATATTCTGGACAAGAATTATCAAACCTCTATAACTGTTGTTGAGCTCCTTCCAGGAGACTTCACTTCCCCAACAAATTGTCTCACCTGGAGAAAGTTGTTCACAGGCCTGACAATATTCTTATTCAATCCATGGGCTTGAAAACCCACCTCTTCAAACCAAAACCCTAACAGTCTGACAACTTGTTTCTTCTGTCCATCTTCTAAGTTGAATGGGTAAAGGAAATGGAAGCAATATAACTCAGGTACAGCACAAATGATGGCAACAACATAAAACGTTAAGGTAGGGTACAAGATCAAGTGAGTAGTGTGTGCCAGTTACAAAGGTCGACAATGGAGGAGGTTTAATGGTGGAAAGAATGACTGGTGCCTGAGTGAGTGAGAACATGGGTAGAATGGAAATAATGGCAGAGAACCCCCACAATGAACTGATTTCCCACATAAAATTGCATGTCCTAAATCAGACACCTTTCCTCATGAAGCTGTATGATCTCCAATTCTCATTTGTTCCCCTTCCCACCTGAACTTAGGATAACAAGAGTTATTTCCCCAAACCTTAGTCTTTTAGGAAAATATATTATAAGATTCCCTTCGGTTTAATCCCTCAAGCTTAGCCCCTTTAGTCTCCAACCTGAAGGAATATACAAATCCCTAAATTCTCTGGCTCCAACCAGAAGGAGGATATGACCCCCTGATTCTCAGGCTCCAATCTGAAGGAAGCTCCAACTCCCTGTGTTCTCTGACACCAATCAGAAGGAGGCTACAACCTCCTTTCCTTACCCTATCCTACTGCCCTGAAAATATAAGCGTATACCAAAATTCCACTACCACAATCATTTCCACTGTCATTGTCAACCTGTCACTTTATCCAACTTGTCACTGTCAACCTGCCACCATATCCAACATGTCACTATCAACCTTTCACTGTATTCAACCTGTCACTGTATCCAACCTGTCACTATCACTGTACAATCAACCTGTAACTAATCATCAACATGTGTTATACCAAAACCTGTACCACACCATTCATCAACTTCATACCAGTCTATACACGGTACAAGCCTATACATGATTGATGATATGATATATGACATGTATAAACCTCTACCATATATCATAGCATCAATCATGTATAGACTTGTACCATATCATCCATGAAGTGCCTCAAAATACCTAAGCATGTGTCACATGCATATACCACCATACATCAAGTGTATACATAAACCATGTACCTGCATCTCAAATATATGTCTTTGATAGTGAACCAGCCCATATTCAAGAGAAAATCTCATTAAAGCATGTAGCCAACATGTACCTTAATCATGTGCCAATGCCAAACATGCCTCAAGGATGCACCATGCCTTAACCAAGTATAACCCTCAAAATATGTACAAAAACATACATTTACCAATGTATTTGACCTCATACATAGTAGTGATGACATGAAACCTTTCCTCACACCTCATCAACCTGGTACTATTATTTCCCCCAATTCGGTCTTGTCCTCGCAGGACTAAGGTAGGATGTCATGCAGGCCTCGCGTGATAGGAAATAGACAACCCACAGGGGTGCCTCGTGGGACACCAATTTATGACCCATGGGGGTCAACCAAATTAGGGTTTTCACAAAAAACCCTAGCTATCCTCTGTGATCCTGAAACTCCCGCACTTCTCACTTGTCACTTCCTCATATTTCACCATCATAAACTTGCCAATAGTTCACTTTACTAACAAGAAGATATTCAATAGAATGAATTTGTGAATGTACATGTGAAATAATTATTGAGGTGTATATATAATTTTTCTAATTAACATCTTTCCTTAACTTTAGGTATTCTTGACTTTCTTCTTACAACCACTTTACCCTTTCATCAATTGACTTGTAACCAACTAGGTGTTTCTTAACCATTCTTTCAGGTTGATAACTTCACAAGTCCATAACTCCTCAACTGTGAGGAACCACATGGTGTGCCACCTATAATTGGAAAAGGCATGATGAGGACTATCCATCCATGATTGGGTTACCTACATTTACACTATCCTTCATGACCTTTTTCCTTGATCAACTTCACGTTCCATAACCATACCTTTGGGGCTACCAAACTTCTTCAATGGTTGACATCAATGACAACCAATCTTTCAACAATATACCCATTTGGCATTGATGGAAACATTGATGTCATGGTAATACTCATGATCCTTCTCATGGTACCCCTGTGACCATCACTCCCCCTGTCTCCATGCATATGTTCTTTCTCTCCAATTCCATGCCTTTTTTCTTTCTCTCCCCATTTGACATCAATGGAAAAGGGTAATAATCCAATTTTTTGTCGAAAAGAATAAAAGGTATGGAAGTGGTTTGGTGAAAATATCTGCAATCTTATCTTTTGTCCCAATGTACTCTATCTTGATGTTCTTCTCTACAACTTGTTCCTGTAGAAAGTGAAAATTGATCGAAATGTGTTTCATCTTGGAAAGAATTACTAGAATCTTAGAGACACTTATAACACTGGTGTTATCACAAAGTATTAGAATATGATCGCCATATTCCTCTTGTATATCCTGCAAGGTTTTCTTCATCCATAAAAATTGAGTGCAACATGTGTTGGAAGATTGGTTGTTTTCATTGATGTCAACCCTAGTCATGGGTTTTGGACCGCGAGATTGATGAAGGTATTTGGACATGAGGGAAAATGCACATGAAGATAAAACACCCATGGATGGATAGTATACATCATGTTTTTTCCGGTGGTATGTGGCATGACATGTGGATCCTCATGGTTGAGGAGAAATGATTTTTTGAAGATGGCAAAGTGAATTGAATAAGGAAGTACATGTAAGTCTTGAAGATAATTAAAGAACATAATTACAAAATAAGAAAGTGTCAGGTCGGCCCTAATGTTAAAAGGAAGTGACATAAATGGTATAAATAAATATCATTATACATTCATTTGATATACAAGTCAAATTTCAGAGGAAAATCAAAAGTAAAGAAGGCCGGATTTCAAGGGAGGATGAATTCTTTAGGTGATGTGTTCTAAGGTATGTTATTTTCAGGTCATCTCACCATTTCCGCTATAACTTTCTTTCTATAACGATTCATATGGTGAAATTCCTATGTTATTGAGAAGACATATCAAGGTACCTATGGTAAAATTTGCAGTGCTTGATTCGCTATAATTATGGAGATACACTCTATGGAAGATAGGGTTTTTGACGAGTCCTGAAGCTAGTCAATAAACAGGTGTTTCGAGTAAAATTGTCATAACTTCTTCATAGAGAATCCAAATGAAGTGGGACAAATTTAATTAGAAAGAGTACGGATGTTAGTTTCTTTTGTACAAGTTTCCAAAACTGATGTTAAATATTGAGTGTGGGGAATTCTGTACAATTGCGGTCTCTTGAATAAACCAGAATTGAACAAAGTCTACCATTCTCTCTATAACTTATTTTTGTTGAGGATTCAAGGAGTGAAACTTGGATAATTTCCAGAGAATACATTGAGTAATATTATCTACAGGATCATAGTATTCCAAGAATTTAAGAATTGCAGAAATTGAAGAAGTCCCAGGAAGAATTATCAAGTTCTATGTGATGGTTGGTTGATGGTGATGATTTAATGTAAAGTTTAATTATCTCTCATATATTCTTGGGTGGAAGGAAGGGGAAAGGATGGAGAGTTAAATCCTCTCTTGATGTTGGAGGATTGTATATTCCTCTTGGATTTTATCCCTCCCTTTACATTTGGAAGTTGTAGCTACCTTTGGAAGTCATTACTTCCCTTGAACAATAACTATTGATTATTTTTCATATATTTTGCATGGTGTACTGTGGTGTACTGGTGTAACTCTTATACTATTGTTCATTTCTCATAGGATATAGTTGAATGGTTTAAGTATAAGTTGAAAAAGGTTTTAAATTGTACTTGATATCGATTCACCCCCCTCTGAATATCAACAATTGGTATCAGAGCAGGTTTCCTTTAGAACAATTTAACCAATGGAAAAAAAATCCTGAGCAGAGATGGATGAACATGAGAACATTTCAAATGGGATTCATAAATTTGATGGAAGAAATTATGCATACTGGAGTGATAGACTGAAAAATTACCTAACAAATTTGGGATTAGACATTTGGTACTCAGTTGTAAATGGCTATGTAATCCCAAATAATGCTCTAACCGATCCAAATGAGAAGAAGCTTATGAGTTGTAATTAAAAATCCAGACATGTTAATCTACCAGCATTGGCACCAACCATTGCTATAAAAGTGAAGGGTTGAAGCACTGCTAAAGAGGTATGGGAAAAACTCAAGAGTATCTACGAAGGTGATCCAAAAGTTAAGAAGGTCAAGCTTCAACAACATAGAGCAAAATTTGAAAATTTGAAGATGAATGAAAAGGAATATATTGCAACCTATCTTCTTAGAGTTGATGAAGTTGTTAATGCTATCAGAGGATAAGGTGAAGAGCTCGATGAATCATTTGTTGTACAAAAGTGTTGAGATCACTTCTCTTGAAGTATGATGCTAAGGTATTTGCCATTGAAGAAACTAGGGACTTGACCAAAATGACAATGGATGAATTACATGGGTCTCTTATAGCATATGAAATGAGAACAGGTAAAGAAAGTGACCGACCAAACAATGAAGTAGCCTTTAAAGCCATACAAAAGAAAAAATACAAGGATAACAACCTTGATGAAGAAATAACAAATTTTGTAAGAAGGTTTCAGAAGGGAAGTGGAAGATACAAAGGTAAGTCTCCTCTCAAATGCTTTAACTGTAGTAGAATAAGACATATTGTTGAAAACGGCTACTATAAAAAGAGAAGTCTCAACAATAAAAAGATCTTCTACTCCAAGGATGATGACATCTCCTCGGATGAGAGTGATGAAGAAGATAATGATGGAGGAGAAGTCCTCTTCATAACCCAATAAACCCAGGATGATGATCACAAGAATTCTAAAGAAGAAGAAATCATTTTTGAAGAAGATTCAGACGAAGAAACCAACCTTGATTCCTTTTGGGGATACAAAGACAATGCAGAGAATGAACAAGAAGATGAGAATCTTGAAAAGTTGAATCATGTTGAAACTGAAAATAGCAAGCTTAGAAACAAAAAAATAATACTAAAAGGTGAATTGAGTAGTTGTGAAGAAGATAATTACAAGCTTGAAAAGACCATTACTA
>SNQJ01S0024364.1:92710-106852 GCA_010110895.2 Picea sitchensis
CCAATGCCCTCCCTTGACGAGTCTATTCCTATCAACTTCATCACATTATCCAGGAGCTAGACTTAGAAACTAGTTAGTACCTTGGGACCTGCATGCCTCAATGGCAGGACTCCTCACATCCGACAGTGGGTTTACATCATTGACCTATGATCGGATGATTCCACGGATGTCCGAATTCATCTCAACCATTCACATTCATTGGAATGTACTAGAGTACCTTGGGAATCATTGACATCAATGGTGATTTCCCTCGTTCTTGTTAACGGTTTACCTCATTGACCGGTAATCAAGTGATTTCTGCCATGTTTGAAATCAAGACATCTATTCACATGGATATATTTGTAATACATCAGGATCAGTAAGAAGACCCCGGGTTGAGTAATCAATCTTATCTGTACTTTTACTTGGTTGCGACGGAGTTTCTTTTGAACATTAACACATATACTGTTACATAGATCAACTTTGTATTGGTCATAGCTATGTCTTGTCGTCTCATATATCCACCGTGTATTCTTCGTGGCTACAATCAGTTCAGGTCATAGGAGTATAGATCCACATTGTATCTTCAGTGGATATAACTTTGTGTCAATATAATTATGGATCCGCAGTGTATTTTATGGCAGCCATACCTTGAAAGTCTTTGTCACCCAAGCATAGGTATGCTTGCCTTGGGTTTGAAACGTGTCATAATATTTTTTTGATGGTTTTGTGCAACTTCTATCAGGTTCTCTGCATATGTACCCTTGCTTGAAAAATTCTACAAAGTACTTCAGTCATCAGTTCCCATCTTCTAACTTCGCACTTTGGGGGGAAATCTATTACACATCAAAATTACTCACTAAGATGATGGCCTAGTGTCGTCATTACCAAATGTCATAAGTGTCGCATTTTGCCCAAAAGTGTTGCAAATATCATATTATTGCCAAGAACACTTTAAAGACACCTCAAAGACTATTTTTGAAGAGGAGAAATCATTTGAAAAAAAGCACAAGTCTTTTTCCATTGAAAAACCCACTAAGAAGTCAATTTTTGGAAGGGAGCGCTCCCCTATGCTCTGTTAGGGAGCATTGGCACTCTGTACCCTCTTCTGGGGGAGTGTTGAAATGATATGTGCACCCTTTTGGGGGAGCRCTACCCTTTCTGAGCGAGTTTTGGTTTGTTGAGATAAATCAGGGAAGARTCCCCTCAATATCTGAAGTTGGTTGGATTTGAATCTGAGGTCAAGGCATGATCTTAGGGAAGAACCACAACTGAAGGAGAGGAATCCTCAACTTATCCCAAATATCTCTCAAGTGGTTAGGTCTCTCCAAGCTTAAAGAAGGAGACCTTCGCATGTTAAAAAGAGATGATAGAGATTGGAGATACCAAACTTATGATCTCATGAGTGGTATTGACACATTATAGAGATTGGAAATACCAAGCTTATGATCTCGTGAGTGGTATTGACACATGATAGAGGAATAGAGAAGAACCTAACTTATGATCTCATAAGGAAGGGTATAGACACATTGTAAAACATCTAACTTATGATCTCATAAGGGAGATATCATTGAAGCATCAACAGTCTGTATGTGGATTATTTGAGCAAGGGTCTGGACAAAGGGAGCTTGGTGAAGTTGTTGCACTACATCCATGGCTGTAAGAAACACTTTGTTCTCATTAATATAAATTCATGCTTGACCTGTTTCCTTTAAAGTTTGTGTATATGAACTTGTTTCTTTCATAGAATCATTATAAAGCTAATCATAGTAGAGTAGAAAGTATTGTTGTTGTTGCTCCTTGTACCACATGACCTTCAACTAAGCTTGTAGATCAGGATCTGCCAAGAGAAAGCAAGGACAAACGTCGATAAAAAGGTACTTGCCTTTGTTCCCTCTTCTTCTTTGATAGTTTAGATTTATGATAAAGGAATGTCAGTGTCCATAATAGAACTTTCTGTCTTGGAGTTAGGGGTCTAGCATCCAAGAGGAAATCCACTTGTTCATAGGGGGATTCTCCTGTAAAAATTGTACACATTGATACCTTTATAACAATGAAAACATATTGTCAATTGAATATCATATGAAAAATTTATGCCTCCCACAAGTTGACCTATCATATTGACCACTAAGGTACGATACGATGCCACGTCAACCATGGTTACTCATGCATATGGTTCTAGCCACATGAGGAATTTCAAGAATCTTCTAGAAGGTACAAAGAATTATCACAATTGAGAGTTAACGAAGTTAAAACACTAGACCTATATCACTATCCAACTATGTTAAATATCGGGTCGTTAGCAAGAGAAGGGGTTCCATTCTATGTTATTATCTCTTGTTCCATAGAAGAGTAGAACAACTAGGAGTGGGAAAATTAGACAACATAACATAGGGGGTTAATTTCATGTATCAACCTAGCATTCCAGTTTTCAGGTGACTCCATATATAGTTCCCTATCCTTTGTATTTTCATTATTTCCATTCCAGAGAAAATAGAGCAGAGCAGCCTCACCTTCTAGCTAGATTTTCTCCAGTAAAGGTTTACCAGAGAAAACCTTTGTGTTATTTTGTGGATGGTGTGTGATTTTATTTTTCTTTTCTCTATTTTTCACATTTCAAATATTTCATACATAAGCAGAATATCAATAACTAAATATTCTAGAATCTAAAGCAATTTAACCTTCATAGTGTAGATTTTAGGTTTATTTATCATATTTTTTGTGATGAACTATTACAGTGGAATATCCATGGCTATTTACATATCAAAATAACTTGTTCAAGGTATATATTTTTAGGATGAAAATGTAAAATGCAACTTCTCGTATTGGATATTATGACCCCAATTAAGAATTTCCACACATTCTCTAGATATATTGGTACTAGTAAAGATCTTCCAATTAAAATTTATGCCAATTATAATTTATTTAACTTTCAACCTTAATTTGGATATTGTTTGGATGGTTAATTTTTTTTCCTAATATATCTATGAAATTTGAACCCTTCTAAGTCCGAATTTGTTTCTTGTAGTACTCTTATATGAATTCTTAAACTCATGAAAATTTGATAGTCTGAATTGTTTAAGACTAATTTCAAAATTAGTAAAAAATCCCAACTTCCACAAGATATTTATCATAGATTGTAATTATTCAAAATATATAAAAAAATCCTTAAGATTTTGAAAATTTTAGAGTTTGAAATGTCACCGAATTGTTTTACAACGAAAAATAAAAAGATGACATGTTTGAGACTAATTTCAATACTAGTCATAATCCATAAATTCCATATAATATATCTATCAAAATATAACAAACCATAAATTGAAATTTCTACCAGACATAGTTTTCTATGTCATCCTAGTCTCAAATTTTCACTATTTGAATCATTTTAGAAAAAAAAAAAAGGGGGTTATAGAGAAAATTTCAAGATGTCTTAGTTGAAGGACAAAAACCCTAGGATCAGATCCTGTGAAACCAAATATTATGAACCAAACACCAAAATAGTCAACAAATACAATATGCTTTGACAATCTTCTTGATGTTGTGAAAAACATATGACATGGCCCACTAAAATGTGGCTCGAAATTTTTTAAGGATGAATGAAATTTTCATATAGTTGGAAAATGAAACCCAATGATAGATTAACATAATTTTTTATGGTCTTCAAAGTGGATTTGAATTTTATTTCAACTGGAAAAACCATCCATAAATCAAAATATTTCATTTCTAGTGCATTCATCGATAATTTGATGAATAAATGGAGTGTATATTTATCCTTTGGGAATAATTTGTCCAAATCATGAAAACCAACACATACTTAGATAGTCCCTTTATTTTTATCCATGGTAATGGAGTTTGAAACCCATTTAGTTAGGGGGGGCGAGTAGATGAAACCAACTTTCATATTTTTTTCCAGTTCTACCTTAATGAAAAATATCTTACAAGGGTTTACTAGTTACAATTTCTATCAAATAGGTTTCACATTATCATACCTTTTAATCTTGTATTTAGTGATCAAGAATCAATGCTTAGCATTTCTTCATATGAACAAGAAAAAAATTCATGAAATTCTTTAAACAAAGTAATGTAAGTATGAAATTGTTCAACATAAAAGTATGCTCGAATCATTAAATTCTTAATGATGTTGGGTTTAAAGGAGATATGTATTAGTATGGTTTTATATATAATCCCCATTTTTACTTCTACATACATATTTTGTGTCAGGTTGAAAATTTCATTCCATTCAAAATCTCTAGGAATAATCAAACATTTTTTCCAATTTCAAATTGGTATAACTTAGGACAAATCTATGACCATTAGTGCATATCCTCCCATGGTTTCCCAGACTAGATCATCACCTCCAAAATGGACTCATTTCATGGAAATAAAATTTTGATGAAATATTGTGAAGTAGAAGAACCAAAGGCCCAAATGGGGGAGGTAAATTGATCATATTCATTCAAGAACATGAGACTTTTATCAGTGTCTATAGAGGCTAATTGAATAGCTTGATAGGAAATGTTAGTTGTACATAAAGACATGGCTGACTCTACATATCCATTTCCTTCTACAAAAGAAAATGGTTATTGAACTACCCATGGATCCTTCTCAAAATAGGATGTTCTCAATGGGACCAAGCATGGTGGGTTAGTGGAAACTGTTGAAATCACATATAATTGGCCATATTCAATATAAAATGTGTGGAGTGAGAAAAAACGTTCATATTAAATATGAGTAAATCCCAACACCTAGATTTGTTTACACACTCATGGAATTATCTACCCTGAGGACATTGGATCCCATAGTAGAGGTTCGATTAGAAGTATTGAATGAAAAATGGTCAATTGTGACAATTTGTGTCTAGTGAGGGAAGTCAATAAATGAGAATATCAAAGAAACTAAAGTTTTCATAGCATAAATCCAGTTCTATCCCGAGAGGAGGATGTATTAAAGTGGAGCATCATCAACTTCCATTTATAGTAAGACAATTTTGACCCCTAGTTCAATAAGAAATGAGGAGATAAGTCCATGAAGTATAAAATAATGACTATCAAATACTTTCAATGTTGTTTCATAAATCACTATCTCTATAGAACCTAGGACTCTCCAACATGCCAAGTACATTACACACATAAAATACCTTTTTCCCACCACAACTCTAAAACATTTTGTTCCATGATACAAAACGTGAATCTAAAATGCACCATGATGGGGAAGTCTCATCTTTGACTTTTCCAAGTCAAATGTAATTATATGAGAATTAGAAGAATGGAAATGGCGCAAGGTGTGTGGGAAAGATATTCCACAATATTGTAGTTATGAGTTTCCTAGGTATTAGGTTTATGTACAAACCTTCTTAAAATTCATTTTGTGGGGAAAGGAATCATATGAATTGCTATTTTATCTATCTAAATATGTGTAAGAAATTGTTTCTCATGGTTCATCTATTCATCACATCCAACAAATATGATACAAAGAAATGTAAAGATCAATACAAACATCATAAATATACTCAATCACATTACAAACCATAACATAGAAACATGAAAAATATGCACAAATGAACATATATATATATATATATATATATATATCACCATAGTTTCAAAAAATGGAGTACAAAAGTCCATCCCTCTCTATCGCCACTCTCAATACTCATATACAAAATGAGGGACATTTCTCGTATATAAGTTAGATATGGAAATATGCAAGTCCCTCCCATACACAAAATATGGGCCTAGCCCATATAAATCACAATGCACCTAAGGTTATTCAAACTCAAGAAACCCACTAGCACCAGGCTAAGTTGGTGAACCCCCTACTAGTAGTCCACTCACTAGTGGTCAACCCCCAACTGACAAGGCATTTCCCACTGGTGGTCTCATCTATCCCGGGAAAGTCACACTAGTAACTAAGGACGATCATACTATCGAACGCCAATTGGGGTCTAGTACCACACATAGATCCATGACCTACTCCTCGTGGATCTCTATGGATCACGCCTTAGGAACCCCCAAAAACACTTGGTCCAAGAACTAGCGTAACTCATCTATCTAATCTAAGAGATGCTAATCATCTCCTGTGGCTCCTTGTTGGCACAAAATTAGAGACTAGGGTTCTCGAAGGTTACAAACAAAGATATCGATGTAGTATAGTAGCATCAGAATATTCAACCTTCTGCAAGGGAAAGAGGTATCACCTGAAGTGCAGTCAAGACTTGTGTGAGGTGAAATGAATCAAAGAGGATGCATCATCTGATCTAGCACAACACAATGTAGAGTCCTACTTTATCATATAAAGAATTATATTAAGAATTTTATAAATCATCATTACCATCAGATTAACCAGGTTGAGTAACATACATACAATTTCATACATTAGAGATAATAGCTAAATACCAAATACACAGTACAAAAGTAATTTCTCAATGAAGAAACTACAGAGTCATGCACATCATAACCAAAATTTTAGGACCCAAACGATCTCTTATATTATCAGTATTTCAGAATGGATGATCTTGTTAGTACATCCTTCTTATCATAGCTAATACATAACACTCCATGTTCTAACACCCACTACAGACTCTATCACTACTACACAAGTACAATTATTCTAAAAAATTCCATTACAATAGTTTATCGCTTCAGACCCAATAAAAGCAATGGAAATATCTTGATAACAAAAAAAGAAAAACAATAATAGTAGCAACAACAATCTAACAGTACACAATATGACCAAAAGACAACAACCAACAACCAACCCTTTCCCATTACATATTCCCATATTTATAGTTTTCCCTCAAGTGCTTCTTGACTTCTTGATTTCAGTATTGTCTTTTCTTGATTCCATTGTTATATTTTTTTGATTCCACTTCCACTATTTTTCCCACTTTCTCCTTGCATGTCCTTGAAGCTTCTATATTTTTCCACTTTCTCATCTAGCTGGAACATGATCTATTTTCATTTATGTCAATATTGAAATTAACTTTTCCACTTATCTTAGTTGTTCTTCACTACTTCTAATCTTCCACTATGCTATTGCGCTTTCCCGCAAAATTTTGGCCTTTCTAAAAAATCAGGTTCTCTTAAAAAATGGAGGGCACAAGAAACCCTGACCACAACCTTTGACTCATCCTGATGGAACCTTTTGTCTCTTTCTCTTTACCTTTTCGAAACAGAGGGCCCAATTTCGGTATAATGGTGAGAGCCCGCTCGCAGAAATTTTCATAGTGCTCAACATGGTCCTGCCATTTCTTTCCCAAAATCGAGGCTCCTGCAACAAATTCATGTGTAGCCATTACATCTGACTCCTCTGGTTTTGTAACCAACTAAGTACTCCATTCGATATCAGCTATGGATTCAAGTTGCTACATATGGATGTACTTGGTATGCATTGTATTTCATAAGGTTAATAGTTCCTTCTTAGAAGCCTGAGTAGACTCATCCAACACATCGAGTCTTTCATCTACAACCTGGATTTCTGTAAACTTGGATGCCTTCTGCACTAGGTTAGTGATGGCCTAGGATTCCACATTCATCCTGTTAATATTAATGTGAAATTATTCAACAATATGAATCTGACAATCCATCAAGCCAACCCTGTCATTGACCACATCAAAGAGTTGATGACACTCCTTAACATGGACATGAAGCAGGGACTAGAACATAAATCCATCTGTAACTTCCAGCATAATATTTTTCATCATTTCTTTGGGTTTCTCCGTTTCCTTCAATTTAATCGCATCCAAATCCTACTACCTATTATCCATCTTTGCAGCTAGTTAGGACTAGGCACTGGAAGTGAGCTCAGCCCATTACGGAGGCGTAATTAGAGTGATATCTTTAGGTAGATTAAGAGACATCTATCGAAAAGTAGGTTAGACTTGGAATAGTTTATCTGACATAGTTTCAATGAAAGATTCAACTCTACACACACAATTTATGCTCGTATTTTGTGGCTGAAGAGACTACTATGACAATGTCTCAATTTTTTTTATTGTTGTGTGAGATCATCATTTATTTTCTCAATTGCAATGATCTACTACTCCAACTAGTCAATAGAGGTGCACAAAAGATGCAAAATTTGTGGTTGTATCCCATGTGCACAACTTTGCACTAGTAAGAGAAGGCGCGTAGGGAAACCTTGAAGTAAAAGTTTGACCACTCACAACAAAGTTTTCTAACAAGATGGGGTTACCAGCACCATTTGGAAAAGCCGAGGGATATTTGAAGCTCCATGCAAGATGGTCTTGGACATCGTGCAAAAGTGTTGCAACCACACCAGTTTTTTCCACACATAACTCGAGGATAGCTCAACACTATTTGGGGTCCTATAGCATGGGTGAAATTTGCTCCTTGATGTAGTTGGCACTATCAGTCGAGTGTGTGCCTTCCTAGACATATATCTATGTATCTATAACATAAAAGTCCATTTGCATGTCAACCTTTGTCTCTATCTCCGTCTTGAAATGGATAGCAATTTTTGGTTGTGTCTCCAGGGGGACTTGTCTCTGCAAAACCTAGGTAACAAAGGATGGAAGTGGAATGGTGACACCAATGCTCATCTAGAAAAGTACACCAGTGCTCATATGAAAAATTATGGACAATTGTCAGGACATAAATGACTCTGACTAGTGATGATGGACTAGAAAGAAAAAATGTATCAACAACATTTAACTAACGTAGTCACAATGACAGACATGGGTTTCGATATTTGAGGATATGAAATACAAAAGGATTTTATTTAGCCCTCCCCAACCAAAAAGGTGATATCCGAGGTGGATAAACTGATAGAGACAAATAAATTCTAGGACAAGTGATAGCCAACCACATCACCAATTTATTGATAGAAATGTAAAACAACAACTAACAAAAAAATAGACCTATTGTGTGCACTCCTGCATATAGGAGTGCCTCAAAGTGACACTTATTGAGAAGAGATATAGGGCTTCAGGTGTGCACCATTCACCCATATAGGCTTAATAATATCATCTAATTGCACAATATTAACATTACCAAATTCACATATTTCCGAAACAATAAAAGGTCCCAGCCAATGCATTTGTAATTTCCTCAAAATGTTTTGATACTTACTATCATATAACAAGACTTGATCACCCTGAATGAAACAAATTAGTTTTAATATGCCTATCATTCCAAGCCTTTCGTCGATTATTTTCCACCGTATGATGAAAATCCACTAAGAATATAACTTCTTCAAGTTCCATTAGTTCTACAATTCCCGCTATGATGGATTCACCGTCTGTCATCTTAGTAGCTTACATAATGAATAGACTCAAAGTTAGAAACTCAGTTGGAACCACCGCTTCTCTTCCATATACCAATTGAAATGGGGGGAACCTATGTAATGTTTTTGTAGTGGTTCGATAATCCCATAACACTACAAGGAAAAGACCCTATAGCGGAGGTTTTTGCGGAAGCCCCTATAAAAATAGCCCAAAAATATGCTTGTAGTGGAGATCACTAGCGGACGTGTGTGGGTGGATGTTTTAGAAGATTTTTTTTTAAAAGTGAATTTATAAGTCTATACCGCATCGGTGCTCCACCAAAAAGAAACGCACTGGTGCTAATGAAAAATGGTGCACCATTGCAGATTTATTTTAAAAAAATAGAAAACAATAGTGCACATCATATAAATTAAAGAAGCTCACAGTCACCGGTGCGCACTAAACGGGCACACAAGTTCACAACAAACATGTGCACCATATTTTCATTTTTCCTTTTAAAAATTCATAACGTTGTGTTGTTGTCCCTTGGGCGCACCGGTGCGTTCCAAGCTAGTGCATTGTCGCATGGTTTTAAAAAAAAAAATTGTGCACCGTTTTCAGTGGTGCACCACCAGAAATCAATGCACCAGTGATAATAGACAATGTTGCACTGTTGCAAAGTTATTTAAAACAAACAAAAAACAACGGTGCACATCATATAAAAGAATCTCGCGAGCATCGATGCACACTAAATGGGCGCACCGGTGTGCAACAAACATTTGCACCCTCTTTGCGTTTTTCCTTTTAAAAATGCATAATGGTGTGTCATTGTCCCTTGGATGCATCGGTGCGTTCCAAACTACTGCATCATCGCAGGTTTTGTTTTAAATAATGGTGTGTTGTTTGTAGTGGTGCAGAGTGGTGCACTTAACACAAGCACAACAAAAAAGAGGTAAATAAAAAATAAATTGACGGTAAAAAACCATTTTTACCATTTCCGGTATAGAGAATATCTCAAGCACCAGTGCCACCTTTTCCCAACTGAAACGCACTATCGTCATTTCTTTTGTTTCTTGTCTTATTTTCGTTTAGTGCTCGTTTCGTGGGATTCCAATTTTTCCATACAGTAAGAAAAAACAAATTCACTACATCCCAACCATGCCTCCTCAACAAGAAATTTTCTAGGTAAATTCTTTATTTCTTTGTACATTGAATTTTTATCGGATTAAATTATGAAATTGAGTAAAATTTTCATTGTTTTTCAAAAAAAAAAAATTTGCGCGGTGCGTTCGACCTGTTCGGCTCACACTGCACATGATGCACCCTGTAAATTATACAAGGTGCACCAAAAATGTATATTTCATTTTCATCGGTGTGTCCTAATATGGAACACATCGCTGCATACTTATAAACGACACATTGGTGCGTTCATAATAAATGACGCACTATAAAAAATGTATAGTTTCCATTAAACAGTGTGTTGTTTATAGTGAATGCATAGGTGAGTTCATAATAATATACACACCATTGAAAATATATAGTTGTTCAATTAGTGCATCCTTTATATTGAACACAACGGTGCGTACACAATAAAATATGCACTGTGGACATTTTTAATGTTTTTCAATCGATGTGTGGATTATATGGAACTAAACGGTGTGAAAAAATGGATACAAGGCACTGTTTAAAATGAATGTCCATTTTAAGTGGTGCATCGTGATGAATGGAATGTACCAGGGTGTCGTAGTATCTAGATGCAACGTTTTAAACAGGCATCGGGTGTCGTAGTATCTAGACGCACCACTTTAAAGAGGCATCGTTATTTCGTGGTGCGTTGTATACAATGGGGCGCATTGGTGCGTTGATAATTACTACACATTCCCTAAAATAAATTACATTGTGAGTGTGGTGCGTAAGATATGTGTGAGAAACATGGGCAATACTTTACTATTTTGAAGGTGTAATTGCTAAATTTTTCATTTTTTTTGAAAAAAAATTATGTTTGCATATTTTGAAATAAATTTCTCATTTACTAAAGAAAGTTATGTTTTTATGTATGATGTTGATGTAATTTATATGCTAATTATGAAGAGATGTCAGCGCATGGAGGAGAAGAAACATAGAGTTGACCAGTACAATATGGTTCAGGAGAGAGAGGAAGATGGATTTGTACCCTCGGCCTATTACTGAAGCTATTTGGATCCTCTTGAGGAATATAGGCCTCCTAAAGTACTACGAGGAGGCTACATACCTGAAGGGGAATTCCTCCTTTCTTGCGTAGTTGATCTGTCGATGGGATTCCCATCAGAAGGAATTCAGAGTCAATCCTCATCAGTGGTACCATACCACTAAGGAGGATATTTATTTTACCACTGGGATATAGGAGAGGGGAGGATTTTCCCCAGTTTCGTAATGTCCTAGTGGATTTAGCAGTTGAGATTCATCTTTCCTACTCTCATAGGTATATTTTTCAAAATAAACATTATCGACGTGATTTTCAGGTGGTTGGTGGAAAATTACAGATCTCCTTGTTTGGTGCAGAGGACACTAGGTGCCTCTCACTATTACTATCGACCATTGCACACTTTACTAGTTATGGTAAATGCATTGTTTGTGCTCTTTTGTATCATGCTGATTATTTGATACAGAGGCCGTGAATTATTAGGTGGTCTGCCATTTTCTTGTGGTAGTTTTGCATAACACTAGATAGATGTCGTGCTATGATAGATGGGAGGGAAAAATTCTCATTTTCTTTAGATTTGTCCTGTTTTTATTTTGAGAGGTTTCCAGAGATGAGACATACTTTTTTTCATCGGCCTCCTAGGAAAATCATTGAGGTACGGATGCACATGTGGGGTAAGATGATGCCCAATATGGGCATGCCCAATTTTCCATCTAGGATTTCTAGCGAGGCACTTAAGCTATTATCCAGTGAGGATGATCACGTGTTCATGATGATTCCATTCCCTTACAAGAGGATGGATTGGTGAGGATGTCCCAATATCCTCTTCACAACAGATAAGACACCCGATTGTTGAGGTAACATTTAAATTAATCTTGTACTTTCATTTTATTGTCCTACTTAATTCGAATAAATTTTATTCTAGCATGTTCTTTAACATTTGTAATTAAATTATTTAATGAAATTGTTGACTAATTATTCACTTGTGTTATATTTTGTAGATGTTGGAACATTCATTGGGGACATGCCTCCTCCCATGCCACTTGATGCATATGAGGAGATGGTTGAGGTTGCAAGGTCATGGTCCTCAGCTACATATACCACCCAACATCTGGCATAGGCCCGGTCTCAGATATAGGATGGGGGTGTGTGACAGACTAATTGTAGTTTTGGTTGGCGTGGGAGTCATCCATGTCTAGATGCAATACATCAGGGCTGACCCTGATCTCTTGTATCTCTGAATGGACTTGTCGCGTGATATGTTGTCTCTTATGTGTCATATCATTGGATATTCCAGGTTACTTATAGGGATGAGAGATGGTGCATCCTCTAGTACTGATGATGATGAGGGTGGTGATGATGATCGAGGTGGTGATGGATTTTTTTCTTCAATACCTCTTCCTCCTGATTTTGATCAAGGTGGTGATCATAGCACTTCTACTTTAGTACCTCCTCCTTCTCCTCCTCCTCTTGGTGGTGATGTTGATTAGGGTGGCGATGACACTTCTACTTCACTACCTCCTCCTCCTCCTCCGGGTGGTGATGGGACTTCTTCTTCAGTACCTCCTCTTCCTCCTCTAGGTGGTTATGTTAATAATGATTGTTATCATGGAACTTCTGCTTCAGTACCTCCTCCTCCTCTAGGTGGTAATGTTGATCAGGGTGGTGATGGCTTTTCTACTTTAGTACCTCCTCCTCCTCTGGCTGATGATGTTGATTAGGATGGTGATATGTGGGTGGTGATGTTGACCAGGATGGTGATATGTGTTGACTAGATATGTACATTATAGCAGTTATTTGTGTTGTTGACCAAATATGTACATAATAGCAGTTATTTGTGTTGTTGACTAGGTATGTACATTATAACAATTATTTGACTTATATATATATATATATATAATTGTTTTTTTTCATGTTGATGTACTTAATTTATATGTTGATGTTGATGTTGATGTTAGGTCATGTTATATAATTTTCTCCATAAAGTAAAGTACTCTTAATTAAGTACTTTATTTTTTAATATATCTAAAATAAAGTACTCATGTCTAAAACAAGTGAAATTAGCAACAAAGCTGCTTATACCCACCCTTTAGAAAAATTTTGATGTATTGATTGTATATAGTACAAATGATAGATTTAAATAGGTTAGATTGCAACAGTGCTTAAGTTACTATGTTGTCATTTTTATATTTGAAAATGATGAAAATGAAAATACCAAGTTTATCATGTCTTTGTAGTTAAGAGGTCTTGAAAAGTAAATAAGTTATAAAAATGAGTAAATACATGTCTTACGTTATTAATTAAAGTTTGGGCAACTTAAAAGTAAATTATATTAATCTTCAACCTTACTTTGTATCACAATTTTACAAACAAGTTTACTTGAAAGTATGATGTGAGAATTGGTCCTCATTTAAAGAATATTGCTTTTGTTCATAAGTTCATAATGAATAATTAAAAATAGCTATAAGAAGCTCAATTAGCATTTATAAAATCTTTGTGATATTTTGACTTCCTCTTAATTGTAATTTGGTCATTTTTTTTTATATTCCCATAATTAATACTAGTCTAAAAATCTCTAATTCAACATTTTTTTACAATACTATAAGGATTCTTGAAGGTCAAACTTAATGAAGAAACATGTAAAAAACACAAAAATATTTAGAATATTAAATATTTTAATTTGTATGAATTATTCTCTTTAAATAATTTTCTTAAGTGGGTTAATTACATGTATTTCCCCTACATTGGAAAAATACTC
>SNQJ01S0024365.1:0-21289 GCA_010110895.2 Picea sitchensis
TAACCCTAAAATAAGGAAAGTGGGGCCAAGTTACCTAGAAGATGTTTTTAAGGAAGCTACTTGGAGAGTATAAATAAGCGGCAAGGCTCTCCCATTTTAATCACACTTGAGAATATTGAATATCTATATGTGTCTGAGGTAACCAAAGATATCTAATCCTAAATTCTGAGGAAATATGAAGAAAAGAAGGCCGAAATGCAAGGAAGGATAAATTCTTTTGATGGTCCTTTCTAAGGTATGTTATTTACAGGTCATCTGACAATTTTTCGCTATAATTTTTTTTCTATAATGATTCAGACCATGCAATTTATTTGAAATTGAGAAAACATACCCAAGTATATGTGGTAAAAAATTCAGCTTGTGTGTCGTTGTATTTTGGGAGTTACACTCTATGGAAAATAGGGTTTGTGGCTAGTCTTGAAACTAGTCAAAAACATGTGTTTCGGGTAAAAACATCATAACCTATTCATAACAGATCAAAAATATGTGAGACCAAATGTGTTGGTTAGGATACAGGCTGTAGCATTTTTTTTAACAGTTTCAGATACATTCAATGAATATTTTTTTTGGGCCATGCTCTACAAGGTCGCTCTCTAGAATAAGCCAGAATTCAAAAAGGTATGCCATTTTTGCTATAATGACTTTTCTGAGAGGTTCCAAGTAGTTACACCTGGAGGAAGTTCATAAAACACACCAAAGAACATTGTGTATCAGTTTCATATCTTTATTCATTACAGGTACAAATTTATGATTATTTCAAGTTGGGGTTGTTGACTAATCCAAAACTAGTCATGGTTGAGACAAGAAGTTGATGAGTTGTCACATACATGAGGTGTATAGTTGATGATGTTGGTACATATTGATGAGTCATTGTTGATTATTATTTTACACATGATTGGTATATACTTGGTACATGGCTGGATGCACTTGTTTATGGTACATGTTGATTATAGGTTGTTTGGCATAGGTTGGTGCATGGTTGATGCACTTGTTTATGTTGAAAAATTGATATATGTTGAGGATCTTTTCCTCATCTCAGTTGGTGCTGAGAATGTAAGATGATTCTTGCATATAGAACTAGTGCTCTTGTATATTTTTACTCTATTCAGTTGTTGCTGAAAAACCCCCATATTGAAGTCCATAATAAAAAGAAAAATTGTACATATATCTTGTGTTCTTTGTGTTCCTTGTGGAGATGATTTGTTGATGATATGTTGTTGATATGTATTCAAATCTAATTGATTATAAATGAAAACAATGAGTAATGATCAAATGTTGAATGTTAACTAAGGATTTTTTGTGTAAGAGGGAAGTTTTGAGAAAAAGATCCCCACACTCATTCACCCCCCCCCCTAAGTGTGGTAGGTGTGTCCAACACCTTCGTCCCTGACTATTGCTAAACAAAAGGAAGAATTCTAGGTGTAATGGTTAAGACTGATTATCACCTAAAGATACTCTGGATTTTTGAACTAGAATACTTAGTAAGTAACATAACTCGAAATTGCATTTAGGCTTTAAGGGAATAGTCCAAATGTTATTAGACATTAAAAAAATATTATAGTTAAGGTAAAATGGTTGATTAAATGTTGAGCCTGAATATGGTAAAGGAAGTGTTGGGGCACTTATAGAATCCCAATGGGTCATATTGACATCTAGTGGTGGATGGTAGCCATATAGATATAGTTTGACCCTAGTGAAGGGAATCTAGAAAAGGATTTTCTTGATCGGAAGGTCTGTTGATCAAGACTAGTTGGAAGGTAGATTGGATGTTTTATCACCTTGGGCATGGTTATAATTTCCCATTTGATATTTGAATTGCATCTGGAAAATTTAGTATGTTGAAAGGATGCATACGTAAATAGTGGTTTTTCCTTTTGATTTGTATCCTTGAATAGTTGAAAATGACTTGGACTGTTAGTATGCATGATTTTGAAAAGATAATGTCCATGAAAACTAACAATTTGTTTGGCTGAGGAACGCTGAAATTGCAAGAAGTAAAGGGTCTTGGATATGGTAGTGTTGTAAGCCCATAAGGAAGAGAAAAATTGTTTGCTGAGACAAACTGATATGGGAAGGAAAGACCCATAATTGGTGGATCTGGTTCCGTGCAGAACAGATCTGAAAATAAATGAAGAAATTGGAAAATCTATGTGTGACAGATTTGCAATAAAATTCTGAAATTTAGAATTTATGACGATGTCTCATGAATATATGTATAGTTTTGATATATGTGAGAAGAAAAGATCTGTCCAGAAAGGACAAATGAAGCTTGTCAAGCTGACAAGCATGAAAAATGGCTACTGCTGAGCCATGAGAACCTCGTGGTAAGCCATGATCGCCTCGAATATGTTGTGTTGAGGTAACACAAGTTGAAGGGATGCCTCGACAGAGAAATTATGAAGGACACCTCGACTATAAGGCTTGATAAAGTATCTAGAATCCTTCATGTGTGAGAAATCCTGGCAAGGCAATATGGATCACCCGAGGGATTGTATAGTAGAGAAGGGGATGCCTGAGCCTAGGCCTGGAGGGTGAGTGATCGCAAGGAAGCTGAGACTTTGATAGTTCTTGTAAACTATTTATTAGTATCATGCACACAATGGGTATGTCAAGGAAAAACAATGATCCAAGATAACAAGACAACCATGTGGATGCAAATCTATGAACTGCACAGATAAGTATTGTGCTAGATTATGAAATTTTCCTCTTGAATTTGGAACAACAGTAAAATGTTTTCGTATGAGACTATGATTAATGTGCTTGTTGTCCAAGAATTACTGAAGGCATGTGACAAAGGTTAAGAGTCTTAAAAAGGACCCGACCAAGAAATAAGGTCAATACTTCTGAAGAAGATGAATGTGAAAGGAATGACAAGTGTTACTAAGAGAGAACATTGAGGATGATGTTCCTTTTTAAGGGGGAGGGGATTGTAACATCCCTATTTTTTTTAGCTTTTAATTAATAATTAATAATAATCACCATGATATGGCATGGGAACAATGTAAATGTATTATTGTTTAGATTGGAAATAAATAACTGCGGGGGTGAAGCCTTGAAAATACTAGCCATGATATCACTAGAGGAAAGAATGTGAAAAACTATAAGAGAGGGTTCATTATATAGAATGACCCCAAATTTCCCCAAGGAGAAATCAATTAATAAAGAAAGGACCGGTGATTGAACCATCAACCAACCCCATGAATGGAAGCATGGTCTAGCTGAAGATTGTCAGCCTGAAGTACCACAGGTTCCTATAGACCCAAACTGACCTGAGTTTTCTTCTAACAGAAGGAATATGATAGGAGGGATGTGAAAGAAAGAATCATAAGGGAATACAAAGAAGAGTGGAGAATGTGAGAAGCTCTCTAGATGAGAACGAGCAGAAGGCCGTGAGCTTGATTCTTAGGGAGCATCTAATAAACCTCATCGAGGTCATGACAAAGAAAGGAATATTTGAGAGTATGCAGAGAACGAGACCTAAGCAGAAGGCCACAAGATTGATGCTCAAGAAGCATCTGATAAACCTCACAGAATATGTGAAAGAGAACAGATCGTTGAGAATTGGAATAAATTCCCTAGTGATATCATGGCTTGGAAAGGGGTGGCCAAAGTGCTAAGAATGAATGCCTTTGAGCCTATGGTTGGGTGGAAAGTTGAACACCCACAATTAGTTAGTTGGCTACAACCTGTAACAGATAAGTATTCTCATATCCTGTATAATTGAACTGTAACTGTAGATTAAAGTTTTATATCCTATGAATGTTGCAGGGATGTGCATGTTTTCTTGATGATTAGACTGTATCCCTTTATCTTTGATTGAATTTTTATTTAAGAAAGTAAGGAACTATATGTTGTGTATATGTAAATTCTCGATCCCTATAGTGGCTCAAGTTTAAGCAAATGAACTGTGAGTTCGTCGACCTTGGACATAGTTTCCATGTATGCATTGTCGATACTCCTAGATGTTTTTAGTCTCCTGGGAAAAAGGAATTTGTTAAGCTCAGGAGAAAGAGAACAAAGCGTGCAATCATGCCAAATTCCTTCAGAACTGATGAAGCTCAAGAAGGATAGCAAGATTCAAGTCTCAAAAGGGAAGATCCTTTCATTTGGAAGACGAGTGAACGAGATCCGTTCGAGAGGTCCCAAGGTCTGTCACGACCATTGGATTTGGAGAAGGGGCGTAGTTGTTAACTCCTTGACTCCTTTAGTATTCGTGAGTTCGAAGATATTTGGTATTCGTCGTAAGGGAGACAGATCCTTCGAAGCCCCAAGCCTGAAGTTAATCTGGGCCATAGATCTAAGGATGCCCGAGAACTATCCCAATAGTCGGATCTACGATGTAGTCAGTTCGACGTTGACTGCTTTGGAACGAGAGGTATGTTGTAACGTCAAAATACTTGAAGGCCAGAGTCACGAAGTGATACAGACCGTGGATCTAAGAATCCTTCGGGACCCCTCTTGATCGTTCGATCATGGGGCACATGTATCATATCGAGAGAACATGGGGGCCCATGTGTCGAGTGATGGTGTTTCCAGGTATGGAGACCTTTTGGCAAGGTAAGGGGACGTCAGTGACCTTATGCAGGTGCCATGTATTCTTATCAGAGTATTTTGGGATGACATATGCCCCCTTAGAAATGGCCCAACAATGGGACCCAAGGGACCCTTAAGTGGAAGTTACAAGCCGTAGATATCTAGGGTCACGTAGACACCCTAAAACTGTTAGATCTAGGTTGTGGTCAACTCAGTGATGACCGACTCTAGGAGAATTGAAGTGCGAAGGCACGAGGATTCCCGAAGGCTGGAGTCCCGAATTCATCCCATCCGTACGTTGGAAAAAGGGCACATAGTGGAAGATCTTCCACTTCGGAAAAATTGGAGTCGTGTAGATGGAGAACTCCTGAAGGCTGAAGTGTCGGAGTCAATTGTGACCATTAAATAGAGGAGGACGCATGTCAAAATATCTAACACTTCAGAAGGATTTCACTCTAGAGGTTTGTGTGTGTGAATACTCGGGAATTTCCAAAGCTCAGAGTTTTGAAGTGAATAAGAGCCTTCAATTCTCTAAGTACACATTGAGTCAGATTTTGAACTTCAAATATCATCACTCCAGAGGTTTTGTGGAGAAGCGGTTCAGAATTCATCGAAGAACCGGAGCGCAAATTTCTTGTGGGCCATTGATTTGGGAAGGGATAAGGGACCGTTGATCCCTCTCATGTCATTTCAGAACTTCGTCAGTTCAGAGTTCGGAAAAATTGGTGAGTGGTGAAGTGAAAATGCTCAAATCCCAAAGCTTCGAAGCACCCTCTGAGTAGGCGTCAGGTCACAGCCCTAGGTCATATGAAGGAATGGGCCTAGAATGGAAAGATAGCATCTATTGTTTGAATTCTTCAAAGGGGTCAGGAAAGCACCCATGGTTGGAAGAACCTGCACCTTGGAGAAAGGGGAACTATGAAGATTGATTTTGTTTCCTACAGGGACCTGAAGAGTCGATTCTACTCAAGTGATTAAAAGATCCTAGACCGAGAGGTTGCGCATTCCCAGGAGGAAGAGGGAATTTGCATTTGGAGAGTTTTGGACGAGAAGGATGTGATGGAAATCCATGAATTAGGATTTGAGAGAGTTAAGGAAAAAAAATTATGATGCCCCACCCCTTAAAAGAGAATTTAGGGGTCAGGTTTGTTACAATCCCCATCAAATTTCCGACAATACTTACGCACTCCTATGTCACATTAATTGTCACCTCCATTTCTAAAACAAGATTTTTTTCCCTCTTGATGGTTTCTTGGAAAATTCCATGTGGCAGATCAATGTGTTGCAATACCGCCACTGTATGATGGTAATAATAGCAACGATTTTGTATGATGAAGATATGTTTTGTAAAATATCTCCATAGTTTTCTTGTGGCAGTCCGATATGTTGGATATCCAACATATGTTTAGGTCCATTGAGATTCTGACGAAAGGGATTCGACGAATAGACGAAGAGGGAGTTTTTCAGAAGCTAGATGGGTGGCCATCAGATGGTTGTCCTAACGACATCATAAAATGAGAAAAATGTAATAGTGAGGAGATCAAGCCACCATCATTTGATGGAGAGAATAGGAAGGGAGAAGATGGAGAAGTATGGTTGCTGGGAATGAGGAAATATTTACAGTTTCATGATTACTCATCAAATGTAGAAGCCTGAATTGCAACCTACCATCTTCAAGGAAAATAATCTATGTGGTGGGATCAGATTAAGTAGGTTAAGCACCTTGATGAGACGAGAATTTCTTGGAAGTAGTTCAAGAAATATTTCCAACAATAGTACTTTTCAAAGAAATATTATGAAAAGAACATGCAAGATTTGTTTGAACTCAAACTTGGGAACATGACCATGGATGAATATGAGAGGAAATTATTGGAACTTCTCAGGCATGTGGGCTTCATCAGGGATGATAAGGTCAAAATTTAGAGGTTCATGAGTGGAATTCCATCCTTCTACAAGGATAAAATTTAGCTTGATGAGCCCAAAAATTTAGAAGAAGCCATAAGAAAGGATAAGTATTTGTATGATCAGAGTAGAGGAAGGCCAACTTTCCAAAAGGCCTGTGATGATAAGAAGAAAGGAAGGATGGATCAGAGGAAGAAAGGATTCAAGTCACCTTTCATAAGGAATAGTTTTCAAGCACACAAACAAAGGAAACCATATCAATGTGATTAGAAAATGAAAGATTCCTTGGGAAAGAGGCCAAGAAAAAATCCCATAACGTGTTGGGGATGTGAAGGAGATCACATGTATAGATATTATCCTCACTGAGGAGATAAGATGAGGACTATCCATAGAATCAAGAAGGAGGAGATAATAGAGGATGTGGGAAGAAGCATATCAAGGATCTATGCAACCTTAGACAATAGACAATCACACTATCAACCCCACATGATTGAAGTAGAATGCAAGATTGATAATCATCCCATAACTATTTTAATTGATTCTGGATCTAGTCATAGCTATGCATATACAAATCTAGTTGAAATATTTAAATTGAATAAATGTAAGCATGGAAATTCTTGGTTAGTTCAACTAGCTACTAGAACCAAGAGAAGAATTAATGAGACTGTTAAAGATTTCCCAATAAACATGAATGGAATCAACACTAATCCAGATTTGAACATCATACCGCTTGGGTCTTATGACTGATTAACTGGTATGGATTGGATAGAAAATCATTGTGTTGTATTAGATTTTTATAACAAGGCTTTCATATGTCTTGATGAGGAAGTGAATTCAAGGAAAGTGCAAGGTATTCCAAGGCCTATGTTTGTTTGAGAGATTTCAACATTGCAACTGAAAAGAAGTTTTAGAAAAGGGTTCCATATATATGCAACCCATACGGAAGATCCAATGAAGGATAATGAGCCAAGTATTGAATATTATCCATTATTGAAAGAGTATGAATATTTATTTGGGGAGTTACTAGGATTTCCACCAAAGAGGGATATATATTTCTTTATTGATTTAATGCGTAGAGCTGCTCCAAAAATCCCTACAGAATGAGCATGCCAGAGCTAAAAGAGTTGCAATTGCAGCTAGAAGAGTTGTTTAAAAAGGGGTACCTATGCCTGAGTGTTTCTCCTTGGGGTGCCCCAATTATTTTTTTCTACAAAAAAGATGGAATGTTGAGGTTATGTATTGACTTCAAAAAACTGAACAAGGTTACAGTCAAGAAAACACATCCTTTTCCAAGGATTGGTTATATTTTTTATCAGTTGAAATGAGCAAAGATATTCTCCAAGATTCACTTGAGATTAGGTTATCATCAAGTTAGAATCAGAGAAGAATATGCTAGTAATACAAATTTTTATAGAAGGTATGGACACTATGAATTTGTACTGGTGCCTTTTTTGGGTTGACAAATGCACCCGTTACATTTATGTGTCTAATGAATGGGGTGTTTAAAGATTTCCTAGACAAGTTTTTTATTGTATTCTTGGATAATATTCTTATATATTCCAAGAAAGAGGAGGAGCATGAGAAACATTTGAGGATAGTGCTACAAGTGTTGATAGAGCACCAATTATATGCAAAGTTGAGTAAATGCACTTTTGATAATAAAAAAATAGATCCATTATTTGGGTCACATTATTTCAGAAGATGGTATAACAGTGGATTTGAGAAAGATTGAAGCAATCAAAAGTTGACCAATGCCAAAAAACATTTAAGAGGTTATACCATTTATGGGCATATTTTGTTATTACAAGAGATTCATTGGAATATTCTCCAAGATTACACACCCAATAACATATTTGCAAAATAAATGAGTAAAGTTTGAATGGAGTTCCAAGTGTGAAGAAAATTTCCAGTTCTTAAAGAATTTGCTAACTAGTGCACCTATTGTAAAGGTTGCAGATCCAAATGAGGATTTTGTTGTGTGCACATATGCATGAAAGGAAGGGCTCGGCGAAGTCCTTATACAAAATGGACATGTAATTTGTTTTGAGTCCATAAAATTGAAAGAGCATGAAATAAATTATGCCACACGACTTAGAGTTGGAAGCCATAGTACATTCTTTAAGGATGTAGATTCATTACCTCATGGGTATAACATTTGAATTGAGGACAGACCATAGTGGTCTTAAATACTTATTTGAACAACCAACACTAAATGATGAAGAAACTAGATGGATGGAATTTCTCAGTGAATATAAGTTTGACATCAAGCACATAAAGGGAAAAGAGAATAAGGTGGTTGGTGCACTCAATAGAAGGGTGCATAAAATGCATGCTACAACCATTAGTATGTACAATATAGATTTAAAAGATAGAATTATAGAGGTTGTAATAATAGAAAAACATTATGTGCAAGTTAAAGAAAGTCTACAACAAAATAATGTACAACAAAAATATAAGGATTACAAGCTAGAAGAGGATGGAATCCTCTTATTCCAGAACAAAGTTTATGTTCCCAATTCTCAGGAATTTAGAAATTTTGTTTGAAATAATATGCACTATGTGCCATATGATGGACATCTAGGATACATGAAAACTATTATAGTTGTAAGAGGCCAATATATTTGGCCTAGTATAAAGAGAGATGCCACTAATTATTTGGCTAGATGCATGGAATGCTAGAAGGTAAAGGCTAAGCACAAACATCCAACATGATTACTTCAACAATTTCCCATTATTGAATGGAAATGGGAAGTTGTTACTATTGAATTAATTACCAAATTTACTAGGACAACAAGTAAACATGAATCCATCATGGTAGTGGTGGAAAATATTACAAAGGATTAATATTTCATTCCTATAAAAGTAACTCATAAGGCAGCCAATATTACAAAAAAATGTATGAGATAAATTGCTAGGCTACATGGTGTGTCTAAGGCAATAGTGTCATACCGAGATCCAAAGTTCACTTCCAATTTTTGAAGGGGTTATTTAAAGGATTTGGGACGAATTTGAATTTAAGTACAACATATCACCCAAAGTCAGATGGGCAGAAAGAGAGAATCAATCGGATAATTGAATATATGTTTAGAATGTATGTAATGGACAAGGCTTCTAGGTGGGAGGAATATATCCATTTAGTTGAGTTTTATTACAATAATGGGTATCATGAATCATTGAAGATGAGCATGTTTGAAGCATTGCATGGAAAAAAATGCAACTCACTGGTAAGTTGGGATAACCCAAGGGATATAGCCATGATTGGGGCATAATTTTTAATTGAAATGGAAGAAAAGATGGTAAAGAAAAGACATAATTTGAATGTTGCAAAAGACAACATTAAGAGATATGTTGATAAAATAAGAACACATAGAGAATTAAAAGTGGGAGAGCATGTGTTTTTAAAGGTTAAAGCCAAGAGAAGTTTGTTGGAATTGGGAAGTTTCCCAAAGTTGGCAGTGAGATACTATGGTCTACTTGAATTTCTAGAAAGGATAGGTATGGTTGCATCCATGTTAGCATTACCTGCATCCATGAGAATTCATAACGTGTTCCATGTGTTTTTATTAAAAAAGTATGTACATAATCCTAATCATGTGACATATTGGAATGTGAGCTAGGTGGAACATGAAGGGGACTTTCGGGTGGAACCATTATGCATCCTGGACCAGGCATTCAAAGTACTCGTGAACAAATCCATCATCTTGATAAAGGTTCAATGGACTTGATACGTTCCTAAAGACACTACGTGGGAGCACGATGAATCCATGAGGGAAGAATACCCACAAATTTATGAAAATTTTGAAAAAAAATGAATGTACATTTGTACATAAGCGAATGAAGACTCCATTTTGGCAGCTGGAGTTCCTGGAGCCACAATTCTAAGATTTCATGTCTAACCGGTGTGCAGGTTGAGGGGAAAAGAGAGTTGTTGTTTGGAATTTCTGCGTGAGTCATTAAGTTGTGGAATTATCAAGTATTTTGATGTAATATTTTATATATGTCAATGTATAAATTGAATGGTGATGTGCAATGAAGACAATGCAGTTTCTAGGGGGAGGGGAATGTAACATCCCCATTTTTTACCCCCAAAGTAGTGATGTATATTGTAAATCTAATATATGGCCGAGGGCCAAGCGACATAATATGTAAACGATGTAAATTGAATGTAATGAATAAAATGTATCGCCAACTACATATGGACACAAATGGAGATTCAAGGGCTTAGTTTCCATAAGAGAGGGAAGGGGTCCAAGGGGGAGAGTTTACCCATGTCTATTAAACCCAAACCCAATTGTTTCCAAATTATCCTTACTATGAACCTTTTGGTTTCTATTGAGTGTGATAGATCCCAATCATTGAATTCATGTAAGAGGGTGGGTGTGAGAACTCACATCTTATAGTTATTGAGGGCATGGCGTGTTGAGTACAATCAACTTTGGGAAGAGTGTAAGTCAAGCGAGCAAGAGAAATAGATAAATTTGTATCGGTAGAGGGAGCATAATTACACATTCATGTTTTTTCGTGGAGTGCAGTTTTTACATGGATTTTTGTGGACATCAAGATAGTTTGGAGTGTTGAACCTTGAAGGCAGCCATAGTGGGAATGTATGGTAGCTATTTTAAGCTATAATTTCAATGGAAGAGAGGCTATGTTCTTGTGATCAATATTCTATTCAAAATTTGTCAAGAGAAGAAAGCATTTTTCTACTGGGCGAATCCTGTTGTAACTATATAATTCCTGAGGTCCTAGCTAAGAGATTTCATGTCCAACCTATGATAGAATCCCTGGAGGGGAGTGGGAAGGCTTGAGGTATTGTGAGAAATGAAGGGGGGTCCCATCCCTGGGTTGTGTGGGTTGTGGGGAAGAGAGTTGATGGACTAGAATTTGTTGTGGGAATTGACTATTGAGAGGGGGAAATTATCCATCCTTAGGGACCACCATCTCTTGTGGATTCATAGCCCCATTTCAGGGGTGACTTGTTGTTTAGATTTGGAAAACAAATTCTGCGGTTGGGAGGAACATTCGTCCTCTGTAGTGGGTTGCATATTTTCATAAGATAAATGTTCTTATTTGTTGTGTTTATTTATGTTAAATGATTATACAATTGTTGTGTGTTTTACTCTAAGTTATCTTAGTTAGAGCTACTTTTTATGAGTAGAATGATGCCTTCATATCTCTATTTATGTGGCTGAATGATCTTGTATGCATTTAATTGTTTATATGCACAATTAAGAAATTGCATTTACATTTTTAATTAGCATGGACCATTGTATAAGCTTGAATGTCATGATGTGTGTCTTATTTCTAGATTTAGAATTGGGATTGTAAATTTTATTGGGTCATTTTAGTATTAGTGTGACCCAACTTGGGGTTGGGTGTATTACAAAGATGGACATAAAGTTGAAGATATATACAACATTTCGTGCCCAAAAAAATGGGCAGACAAAAGTAGTCAAGAGGACATTGATACATATTTTGAGAGGTTACAATCAAAAGCATCAAAAGAGCTGGGATGAAAATATGATCTACATTCAACACTGTTATAACATACTTGTACATATTTCTATTCGTAAGTCCCTTTTTGAAACTTTTATTGGATATTTCCCACTTCCTCCCTTGGATTTTGTTTATGGACATGAAGGAGGAGTGAGGGAAGACATCATGGGAGAAGCATTGAAAGTAAATAAATTTGTTGAAAATATTAAAAAGATCCATTTACAAGTATAGGATATTCTAAATAATTCCCGGGAAAATTATAAGGTTAGACATGATAAACACAAAATAGAAAAATCATTGAAAGTGGGAGATAGAGTTTGGTTACAACTGAATAAGGAAATACTAGAGGGTATTGGTAACAATATCAAGGATATGTGATATGGCCCTTTTTAGGTATTATAAAAGGTGGGTGATAATTCCTATAGACTCATTCTACCACCATACATGTGCATTTACTTAGTAGTGAATGTGGAGAATCTGAAACTATATGAGCCTTCCATATTGGATTAGGAAATTGAGGAGCAGATCCTACCTACCATAGATGAATTAACACCAGAATCTCAAGTAGAGTTGGCAAAAGACACAATTTTGTAGAGGGAAGTCTAGAACTACAAAACAGGGGCAACATGACCTTTAGCAAATTAGGTTGAAAGGACAACTCCTAGGAAAATAAAAATGGTACTCTGTGGAGAAGGAAGAGGAAAAATTTCCTCACCTCATTCAGTAAATATTTTTGGGACCAAAATCCTCCCTAAATGGGGAGGTATGATCCAGATTGGATCATCATATAATTTTTCATCTATCTTCGCACTTTTTGGGTGGAAAAAATTGGAGGAAACAACTTGTAGGGCCATTTTAACATGTTATTAACAGGTCCTATTTTGGAAAATTGTGGTTCGAAACTTTCCAGAGCCATTTTTAGGCACTAAATGGCATTTTTTGGTAAAAAAATTATTCTAACCCCCTAAAAGTGTTCTACACACTGATACCTTTCCCATACTATGAAAATCACCTCAATCAAAGTTCATATGTGAAACCTTGTTGCCCACCATGGTACAAGTGGATTCCACGTAAGCCCCCATTACTCAAACATGTCGGGCTAGCCACGGGTGGACTTTTAGGAAGATTATATAAGGTAGAAAACTTATCACTTATTGAGGGTTGAGGAAGTAAAAACCCTAACCCTAGAAAACTTTCATGCTATGTTAAATATCAAGCCGCTAAAAGAAGAATGGGTTCCATTATTTATCATTGTACTTGTTCCATAAGTGATAAAAACATCTAGGAGTGGTATTTTGAGAGCATAACATAGGAGGAAGATTCTATAGTATCCTTTCAAGCCACAATTTCATACTCCATAGTGAGTGCCCATTCCTTTGTATTTGCATTTTTATAACTGAAATAAAGAGAGAAAATCATAGGACTCACCTTCTAGTTGGGTTTTCTCTCGTATTGGGATTCCTAGGATACATCTTGTGTTAATTTGTGTGGATGGTTTGTATATTTCCCTATTCTTTCATTTTCATATTCAATTATTTTTGCCCCTCCAAGGGGGGGCAACTCAATTGGCAAGTGTCGTGATATGAAGTTCCATGATGTTTTTGAGTTCAACTCCCCATGACTTATCTTGTGTTTCTAGTATGGGGAATCGTGGGCACACCTAGAGGTTATAGTGGTAGCAGTTGGATAACACGACCATGTGTAACGTGAGTATGTGCTCAACTATTTTTTGATTCCGCGAGACATAAAGTAAAATTCAATTATTTTCATAAACCTTAGTAATAAGCTAGCAATATATAATCTTGGATCTAAGGAAATAAATTGCAGAATATAATATTTCATAATAGTATAAGATATGTTGTGACAAACTGCTCCATTGGAATATACATGGCAGTTTACATATCATATATTTGTGAGGTTGGAAGAGCAAGTAACTTATATCTTTGGCAACATGGTCCTCCTCATGGTGTCTCTAGCAAATGAGTTCAAACCTTTGAGGGAGGTTGGTGGCTCTAACTTAGAAACTATATCTAATGAGAAACCAAGATATATTGAAGACCCGGAAAAAAAGTTAAGAAACGAGCCTAAGAAAGAGAAACTAAGTTCCAGTACCATCACTCCACAGTCTCTATTCAAAATGGAAACAAAAGTGGACATCAAACCCTATCAAGTTGATATCGATTCTATTAATTTGAATCATTGGTTGCGACAATTATAAGTGTATTTCAGTGTCCATAATATATATGAAGAGAACAAAATTTCATTTTCCCAACTAAAACTAAAGGACCATGGACTAACTTGGTGTGAAAGCCACATAGAGACACTTAGGCTAGAAGGTGATCCTCTAGAAATTGAGTGGGAGGATTTTAAATTGCTTACATCAAGTCCCAGTTCTACCCTGTCGGGTATGTAGAGGACCAATGGATCTATTGGCATTTCTTTAGAAAGAGGCAAGGGAAGAGTGTGAAAGAATACACCACTGAATTCAGGAAGATGGAAATCATGTTGGGTATCTTTCCCAAGAACCGAGATGTACTCAAGTATTTGACAAGTCTACATAGTCATTTGCGAAAGAAAGTGATGCTCTTTAAACACAAGAATTTTGATGAGGCTTGTGTGTAAGCACAATATCTAGAAAACATAGGGTCATAAGCCATAAAAAGGAAAGCCAAATGATTCTAAATAGAAATATCACCAAGAAGCTTCCAAGGAGGGGACGAATGAGTGGAAAGGGAAAGACAAGAAGATTAAAACCACTTCACATCAATGCAAGGATCCAAACAACAACTACAACCATTGCAATATTGATGGTCACACCGAAGAAAAATGTTGGAAACTAGATCCATAGTTGAATTAAAAGAATCATAAGAAGGATGCCCAGAAGAAGAACCTACTAAAAACGGATTTGAGTGACCAGGTAGAGAGAAACTCGGATGTGGATAAAAATATTGTCTACACTTCAGTGTAGAAGGAGGTGAATCTAATTATCCTTCATCATAAGGAATAGAAGGAGATAACAAAACTATTCCATATCAAGGTCCAATTCAAAATGACAAAGTTCGATGCTCTAATCGATTCCAGTTCACAAGCCAACCTCATAGCAAATGAAATGGTTATCTAGCTTGGGTTGGAGGTTCATGATCGTGTGAAACCATATTGAGATGAGTGAATAAGGATGTAGAGATCAAACTCACTAGTGTAATATCAAGTTTGTTATAAGTGCGTATTTTATTGATGAAGTGGAGTTAGATGTAGTACCCCTTGACACATGTGGTGTAGTGTTTGGAAGCCCATCCATGTATATCAAGGATGCAATCTTAACACAGAGATAAAATTGATGTCACTTGATCAAGGAAATGAAGTCTTACATCATTAATGAACACACGGGTAAATAAAATATCTCTCTTGTATGTGTCAATCAAATGAAAAAATTGATCAGTTCTAGTAAGAAATATGTATTTCTTTTCTTAAGAGATAATTAGCTTGGGGAGGAATTAGTAATAGTAAAGACATCCCTGGAGGAATGTACTAAAAAGATGAAAAAAAAGTGGGAGGATTTTTTAGAGGTGTATAGAGGAGTGTTCTAGGAGCCTAAAGGAATTCCACCTAAGAGGGTAGTGGAGCACAAGATACAATCGTTTCCTGACTCCCCATTACCAAATATTGGATTGTATAGGTAGTTTGTTTCAAAAGCGAATGAAGTGAATAAATAGTTGAAACAACTATTGGAGCAATAATTTATTTGAACAAGCACCTCACTTTGTGGGTCACCTATCATAATAGTATCCAAGAAGGATGAGACTTGGAGAATGTGTATTGATTACAGAGCTTTGAACAAGATCATACTCAAGAATCAATACTTGTTTCCCAAGATAGATGACTTGTTAAACCAATTGCATCATGGCAAGTAATTCACTAAGTTGGATCTCAAACCGGCATAAGACCTCATATGCATTAAATAAGAAGACACCTTGAATACTACCTTCAAGACAAGGTAAGGTATGTATGAATGGTTGGTCATGCCTTTTAGTTTATGTAATGCACCAACTATATTTATGTGTTTGATGAATGATATAATGTGTCCTTATTTATATTCATTTGTAATAGTTCATTTTGATGACATATTAGTTTACAGCTCTACCTAGGAAGAGAACATATCAAATCTTATGCAAGTGTTAGAAACTATTAAAAAACATCAACTACTATCTAAATTGAAGAAATGTGAGTTCTCTCAATAATTTTTGGTGTGTTTGGGGTACATGATTGGTGGAGGTGAAATCAATATAGATCCCACAAAGATGGAGGCCACCATCAACTGATTAGTTCCTACTAATTTCATTGAATTTAGGATATTTGTTGGGGAAACATGGTACCTATAAAAGTTCATATATGTAATATTCCAGATATAAAAAGTATGCAAAATAGAAATAAAATGCTAGAAATGGAAGATAAACAATAATATAACCAGAACAACACCACAATACAGTTAAATGATATCAAAATAAAAACAGGAAGACGACTTTGATTATGAGAGCAATTTTCACTTGCCTCTTCGAGGGGGAAACCTCCAGTTGAGCAGAGCTCTATTACAATAATATCCAAGCTAGGGTTCTCATACCCTCGACTCCTATTTATACTAAATATTTCTAGAAGCGGAAGCTTCTATTAGGTCTTCTTACATTCGACTTATTCTATATTATTGCAAGGCCTTATTAATATTGACCTTTATTACATCTGAATATATTGTTCTACCTACTTGAGGAGTTAGGTCCTTAACATGTCCTCCCCCTTAAAAACAACCTTGTCCTCAAGGCTTGAGATGTGGAAATTGCTGCAGAATGGTAGCTAGTTCCCAAGTGGCATCTACTAGAGTTGTATCTTTCCACTGGACTAACACTTCCTTGATGGTTCAATGACATAGGCGACACTCATGCTAGTCCAAAACTGCTTGTGGTTGTAGCCAAATGGATCCTTCTTCGTCCAACTTGGGAAGGTTGGTTTGAGTTTGGCACCTAGTTCCAATCACCTTATTTAAGCATGAAACATGAAAAGAAGGATGTAGCTTAGAATGTCTGGGCAAAGATAATTGGTAGGCCACTTGTCCCACATGATTGAGAATGATATAAGGACCATAAAATTTGGGTGCCAGCTTCTGACAATGGTCGACCTTGAGGAAATTTTTCTTGTAAGGTTGAAGTTGAAGAAACACCTAATCCCCTTCTGTAAATTGACATTCAGAGTGACCTTGATATGATTGTTGCTTCATGTGATTCTGGGCCATGACCAAATTCTCTTTGAGGGTATGGAGAATAGCCTCTCAAACTGTAATCATTTGGTCAACTGACTGGACCTTCGAGACACCTAGTAAATATGAGAGAAATGAAGGTGGATTTTGTGCATATACCACTTCAGAAGGAGTCATGTGGGTAGTTGTATCGTATGAAGTGTTGTACCACCATTCAACTATGGGTAACCATTGATCCCACTGATTTTTCTTTTCCGATGCAAAACACCTCAAATATGTTTTCAAACACTTGTTGACAACTTCAGTTTGACCATCAGTCTGGGGATGATAAGTTGTGCTCAGATGCAATTGGGTGCCTTATAGCTTGAATAGTTCTTGCCAAAAATTGCTGGTGAAAGTTGGGTCGCGATCAGAAAAAATAGAATGTGGCATTCCATGAATCTTGAAGACCTGATCCATGAAAAGTTGAGCCACAGTGGATGCTATAAATGGCTGTTGAAGAGAATATAAATGCTCATACTTGGAAAGGATATCTACTACCACCATGATGACTGATTTATTTCCCGATTTAGGTAAGCCTGTAATAAAATCCATAGAGATATCCCTCCAAATAGCAGGTGGAATCGGAAGCAGTTGTAGTGTGCCAGGAGATTTGACTATTTCACCCTTATTGCATTGACACACATCACATTTAGCTACAAAATTATGAGTGTCTTAATTCATACCATCCCAGAAAAAAGAACCTTTGACCTTGTCATAGGTTTTGGTAAACCCAGAGTGCCCAACTGTGGGTGTAGCATGAAGCTCAGAAAGTACCATGGATTTAAGTTTTGACTGTTTACTTAAATACACACATCCTTTGTATTGAATCTCATCATAGATCCAAGAGTGCCTTAGGGAAACTGGAGAATTGGACTGCAATTATTGTATCAGATGCGAACTTTTGGGATCGTGTAGCCATTCCTAGCGAATGGCTTGGAGCTAATCTTGTACAATTAAGGAGAGAGAAAAAAGGGATCCTTCATCTTCATATTTTTGGAAAAGTGCATCCGCAACCACATTGTCTTTTTCTTTCTTTTAAATGATCTCATAATCACATCCAAAGATCTTAGTCACCCAGTTTTGTTTCTCTAGGGAGGAAATGTGTTGTTCGAGAAAATACTTGAGGATTTGATGATCTGTCTTAATTTGGAAGCATTGCCCCAATAGATTAGGGCACCACAGATCAACGACATGCAAAATATCCAACATTTCCTTTTCATAGATTGATTTGCCCAAATTTCATTCAGACAATGGTTTGCTGGTAAAGGCCAAAGGCCGACCCTCTTGCATAAGGACAATGCCAATTCCTTTCCCTGAAGCATCGCATTCCACGACAAAGGTCTTTGTGAAATCAGGAAGGGCCAGGACTGGAGTGGTGCACATGGCCATCTTCAAGTGTTGAAAATCCTGAGCAGCTGCTGGAGTCCAAGTGAAAGAATCATTTTTAAGGAGTGCAGTGAGAGGTGCCATAATCTTTCCATAACTCTTAACACACTTGCGATAATAACCTGTTAAGCCCAGAAATCCATTCAAGCTTTTGAGAGTCTTTGGGTGAGGCCAGTCTTGAATAGCTTCAATATTTTTAGGATCCACCCTAACGTCGTCCTTTCCAATAATATGACCCAAGTACTCGACTTCCGAGGCACCAAAATCACATTTAGACAATTTCAAGAAAAGTTGGTGTTGAGAGAGTAGATGGAGAACTTGATCCACATGAGAAAGATGGTATGTCTAGGTTTTTCTATAGATGAGGATATCATCAAAGAAAACTAAGACAAAATGATGGAGAAAATGATGGAAGACATGATTCATGAGGCTTTGGAAGGTGGAGGGGATTACACAAGCCAAAGGGCATGACCAAAAACTCATAGTCACCCTCATGAGTTCTAGAGGCAGTCTTAGGAATGTCTGCCTCTTTCATACGTATATAGTGGTAGACAGAACGAATATCAAGTTTAGTAACGAATTGGGCGCCACTCAATTCATCCAAGAGGTCATCAATGACAGGAATGGGAAATTTGTCTTTAATGGTGAGTTTGTTGAGGGCGCGGAAATCAGGACACATGTGCCAAGAACCTTATTTCTTTAGGACCATGACCACAGAAGAAGAGTAGGGGATCGTACTAGGGTGGATAACGCCTGCGTTAAGTAGTTATTGAACCATTTTCTCAATTTCATTTTTTTGGGAAAACGGGTGATGATAGGGATGAATATTGGGAGGAAGGCTTCCTAGTACAAGGGGAATGGAATGATCATGAACACCACATGAAGGAGGGAGTCCCTGGGGAGTGGAAAATACCACTTGATGTTTAGAGAGGATGGATTGGAGGTCTTGCGGCACAGAGGGTGTCTCATTTGCTTGTATGGCATGGAGTTTGGAAATAACACCAGAATGAACTTTTTTGAGCATCTTTTCCATGCGATGGGAACTAATGATCTCAGGTGAACCGATGGTGATGCCTTGGAACTTATATTGTTGGCCCTCTTGCTTGAATTGCATGGTTAATTCCTTAAAATCCATGAGAATGAGACCCAAATTCCTTAGTCAGTCTGCACCCAACACAATGTCACAACCACCCTTGTCGATAGAAAACATATGATATTTTAGGTGGTAGTCACCAATTTGGAGATGCACATTTTCACAACTCCCTCCACAATTCATGGAGCCTCCATTGGCAATCATGATTTGGAAATTATTGACAGCATGGATATATCAATGAGTTTCTTGGGCAATGTAGCGATGAATAAAATTATGGGTGCTTCCACTATCAACAAGAATGATGACCTTCCTATGCTTGATGTAACCAATTAGCTTGAGGGTTTGGGGAGTAGAGAAGCCAGTGAGAGAATTTAAGGAAATGAATGGTTCTACTTCAGGAGGGTCTGAGGGAGGGGTTATGTCAGTGGGTTCAGGTGACTCAGACACAAAGGGAGTTTCAACATCCTCTTTTGAAATATCCTCCGAGATGGCCATAAAAATCTTTTGTTACTTACACTTGTGGCCCTAAAAATATTTGTCATCACAATTATAACAAATTCCTTTGAGTTGGCATTCAACCATTTCATCCCTGGTCAATTTTTGGTTCTTTAGTGGAGCAGAAGGAGTATTGGGATTTACTAGTTTAGTGCGACGAATAAAGGAGGGTTTTCAGTTTTGAGAAGAGACAACCTGTTGTGCTTCCTTATCTCTTTTAGTAGCCTCCACCCAACTCCGAGGATGAGCCATGAGGACATGGGCACAAATATCATCCTTGAGGCCACTGATAAAACATTCTCAGAAAAAAGCATCAGACATGCCCTCTGTACGGAAATCTAGTTGCTCAAAAGAAGCTATAAAGTCTTCCACTATTCCATATTTTTTCAACTTTGTCAAACAACCTAAATGGTTGGTGTCAGTTCCAAAGTGTTCATAAATCTTGGCCATAAAGTGTGTCCAAGAAACATACCCTTGATGGGTCGTTTTTCTCCATTTCCACCAATGCCAACGTTCTTGATCTAGATGGAGAACACCATATGGGAGTTTGGCCAAATAATCTATAATGTCGTACAAAGAGAAATAATGTTCCATTTGAGTTACCCAACCAGTGGGATCTGATCCATAAAATTTGGTCACATCCACCCACGAAAGGTGTAGGTCACACTAAAAGTGACGGGGATGAGAATTATGGGAATGAGAGGAAGTTTCAACTTCGGTATGCAAAGGTGGGTCAGAGAAAGGAGGATTTGAACGGATATGTAGCTTGGTGCAGATCATCAAAATGACAGATTCAATATGGGTAGTCATGTCTTGTTTGAGGCCTTCTTTGAGTTCGGTGATTGATGCGGCAATGGAGGAATGCATATTTTGATTAATGGTGGCAATATTGGCACTGAGATGTCTCACTTCTTGTTGGGTCTCTGTGAAATTAGATAGCAAGGTATTGAAGCGAGCTTCCAAGTCTTAGCTACGGATATGGGCCATGATGACGAGGGAACCGAAAAGGGGGGGGTGGGGTCAATTTTTTTTCTTAAAAATGATAGGTATGAATGTGATAAGGGAGAAGAGATAAATCTAATGGAATAGGTCTCAAA
>SNQJ01S0024365.1:21324-44639 GCA_010110895.2 Picea sitchensis
GTTTTTTTTTTCTTTTTTTTCTTTTTACACCTACAGAGTTATACTCTGGTATGAAGAATACTGCAGTGATGAAATTCCCAAATTCTTAACCAGGAAGAAATGTGTAGTGATTTGGAGACTCGAACACAGTTGCACGGTAATAGATATTGTTTGTTTTATGTTTTGCTTTCATCCCCAAGGGTTAGGTATTTAGGGGTTTGACTTATGTTATAACTCTCTGATATACATGCGGGGTCCAATAGTAGTAATTGACCCAATATCTCAGGGTACCAACTAAGGAGGATAGATCATGCCCTTAGCCATACTACTCGATTACCCAGGAACTAGAGAGTATCTTCCCGAGTGTTTTTCTCGGTGACACTATAGTAGTCAGGTGACTGATTGGTTTATCTAAAGAAGGCTTCAGGAAATCTAGGACGATATGTATACAAGTGTTGTCTGATGTGCTACCACTCGAAGGGGTACCAACAAGGGTTACAAGGGTGGCCAAAAAATGTGCGCTTAAGAACCACTTGTATTTCCTGCATGTATGAATCCCTCAACCGCGGATTTGTGCATGTAACAACATATCTCTATATCTTAAAGACGTCGGAATACGTCTCTACCCTGGAAAAAAATTAACCCACAATTTTCTGCCGAGGAAAGTTCTTTGATACCACTTGTAATATTCCAGATATAAAAAGTATGCAGAACACAAATAAAATGCTAGAAATGGAAGATAAACAACAATATAACCAGAACAACACCAAAATACACTGAAATGATATTAGAATAACACCATAAAGAGCACTTTGATTCTGAGAGAAAAGTTCACTTGCCTCTTCGAGGGGGCAACCTCTAGTCGAGAAAATATCTATTACAGTAATATCCAAGATAGGGTTCTCATACCCTTGACTCCTATTTATACTAAATATGTCTATCAAAAGAACCATCTAGAGAAAGATCCTTCTAGAAGAGGAAGCTTCTATTAGGTCTTCTTACATTCAAATTATTCTATCTTATTGCAAGGCCTTATTAATATTGACCTTTATTACATCTGAATATATTTTTCTACCTACTTGAGGGGTTAGGTCCCTAACAATATCATCCTTTTCAGTGATAGCTACACCACTCCACGCCATAACAACCAATGGTAAGAGTTTCCATTGGGGAAATAATCAATGGAAATATTTTAATGAGCTTAAACAAAAGATAATTCAAGCACCAGTTCTCACATTTCCTAACTTGGAGAATCCCTAAGAAGTGGATATAGATGAAAGTGGATATGATATGTGAGTGTTCTTGATGCAATGAGGTAAATTGATGTGATGTCATTCTAAGATTTTTTATGGGGGATTCCTGAAATACCCTACATATGATAAGGAAATCTATGCCATGGTTCAATCTGTCAAGAAATGGAAGCATTATCTAATGGGAAAGGAAACCATTATCCACACTAATCACCAACCACTACAATATTTGTAGGCCCATGGTAAGATTTAAAAAATTAGACATTACAAGTGGATGGGGGTTTTGCAACAATTTCATTTAGTCATAAAATATATGAAGGGATTTATCACACAATATAGAACCAAGTCCAAATCCTTCACAAGGAACTAATACTAGTGGAACATGGAAGATGGCAGTACTATCACCTAGGAAACAACTTCCCTCTCTTTAGTGAAGGAATAATATCCAACGCAAGAGAGGCTTCCCCAATAACCTCCATGAATACCTAGGAAAGACAAGATCAAGTCTAGGGCCCCTGGGGTGACTACTCAAACTACCACTAATATTAGGGTAAACAAAGTAATAGAAAGGTGGTGGAACAAGACAATTTTCAGATTTGAAGTATTGAGGATTCAATCCAAACATAGAGTCTTTCCAAGTCAAGTATTGGTTTAGTGGGGTCCCCAAACACTAGAAATAAATAAAAAGAATCTAAGGTTGTAGTAAAACTTCCAAAGAAATATACAAAATTAAAATAGTAAAATTTTTTTTGTAAGTAAGAAAAATATATATTATGAGCCTCCTAGAAACAGAGTATTATGACATAGTACAGAGAAATCCAAGCTGAAGTACAAGACTGCCCCAACAGAGGGGAAACCAGTCCGTTGTACCCAAGCAGTTTGAAAACTTAACAGAACTATTGTCTAGCGTCTGAAACAGAAATTACATCGATGTCATCCATATACTGGTGAGAAAGGTTAATTCTCAAAAAGCTGCTAACCATCTATGATACGACAAAACAAAACAAAACTAAACTAAACACCTGGCTGAGCTGCCTAGTTGCGCTCATGTTCCACATCGTCCATAGCCTCGACTGTGCTTTCTCGATTTGCATATGTTGCTGCCCCCAACGCTGCTCGTGGTGCTGCATCTGGCGTAGTATCTGTCGCTTCGTCCGTCGCCTCGACCAGCTCCTCCATTGGAGCATCCTCATCCGAGCTAGAGATTAGTGAGCTCTGCAGAGAGGAGAGAGTCCAAAGAAAAAGGTCCACCTTGGCTCCAGTTTCCTGTAGCCGAAAATTGAGATCGTCCACTTCCTGGCGAATATCAAAAACTAGATCATAGAGGGTCGCCATACTATCCCACAGCTGGACATTGGTGAAAGGGCCGCGGGGGAGAGGCCCAACCCCGCAAGAAGCATGCTGAGAGTGGGAGTCTGGGTCGGACATCGAGATGGAAGGACTGTGGGCATGACGCAGGGGGGGGCTAGACAGTCTGGGCACCAAAGCTCTGCTAGTAGAGTGTGAATTTATCCTGCCACGAGAGTAAGTCGGAAGATGCCCAAGGTGGCGCTGGGGGGAGGAGGTAATGGAGGGTGAATCGGAAGGGGAGACTGAGGGGCGTCGAGGCTTCCAGGGCGAGCCCCGTCGCGGTCTTCCCCTTGGACGAGTCATGATCCGACCCACACTGCGAACAGATATTGTCCCGAACACAGAACGAGGACGAAGGGTCAAGGAATAGACAGGGCTGAGCTCGGGCCCGGAAACACTTAGAACAGGTTCACACCATTGCCACTGTAGAGCAAGCTCTGCGGGAGGTTGACAATAACAAATACGCAACACTTCCATCCAAGCCATATCAAAAAAACCAGAAGGGAGGGACGCCTGAATTAAAGCTTGCATTAATGCTCAAATGCGTCGAGTTGAAGGTTTAATAAATTAGGAGGAGGGTGGCACGGGCCCTTCACGTGCCCCCGTGTCCTGGTGGCTATTGCCCACGCCCGTCAATCGCCGCGTAGCACGCACTATCACCCCATCCGGGGGGACATCCACCAAGTTGGCTTTGCGAATACATTGCTGGAAGATAGGGTGATCCTGGTCTTGCTCTGCGTTGCATTGGAGGTCTGAGCCAGTCCACGTTACACCCAGATTGGCCAGCTCATCTGCTATCTGGTTTGCCTTTCTCCTGACATGTGTGGGAATGATAACTAGATTAGGATTCAGTAGTCCAGCAATAATCTGGAGGCCGTGAGACAGTCTCCAGCTGGGAGAAATGTTGTCTGGCTTTGCTCCATTTACTAGTCTGTGCAACAAGCTTATGATGAGTAGAGAGTCCCCTTCGACGATGAGCTTGGTGAATTTGTGATCAACAGCCAAATGGAGGCCTTTTATCAGACCCCAGAGTTCAGCTGCATTGTTTGTGGTGTATCCAAGGGGGCCCGCTCCAATGGAAAGAATGCATCCAAAATGGTTACAGAGAACCACTCCATAGCCAACTGCTCCAGGGTTTCCTTTAGAGGCTCCATCAAAGTTCAGTTTGACAAAGTTTTCCGGAGGGGGGGACCAAAGTGAAGGGTTGTTGTGATGGGCGAGAGAGGAGGGTGGGGGAGGAGCTTGAGGGGGGTGGGGAGGAGCCTAGTTCCTGAAGACTGGGAGTTCAGAAGAGGCACAGTCAAAATCTGCCCTGGACCAAGTCTGAAGATAAAGAGTTTCCAGGATACTGTGTCGGCATTGTTGCCAACATTGCTGCTAGGGAAGATAGAGGTTCCTGAAGAGTCTTCGATTTCTCTCTTTCCAAATTTGCCAGAGTATAAAGCCTGAAGAAGCTGCCAGACGCGATTGAGGATGGGCGAATGGAAGGCCACATCTCTCCAATTCTCAAGGGTCTCAATAATGCTATTCCTTAGGTGATCCGAGATACGCATAGTGACTGCCGCTTGGTCCCAGATTTGGGTAGAGTAAGGGCAGATATTCAGGAGATGATTCATAGTTTCTTCAGCGTCTCCACAAAGAATGCAAATAGAGGGTCCTGTGAAACCTCTTTTGAGTAGATTATCCCAAGTTAGGATGCTTGAATGTAGGACCAACCAAAGAAAAAGTGTTACCTTCGGCCAATGCTTGAGGTTCCAAATTTTTTGCCAGATCTCTGAAGCCGGGAGGGAGTCTGTGCGAGTCTGTATTCGATAGGCTTCTCGCGTGCTAAAGGTGCCCTGTGTTCCATAGCCCCATCGCAGAATGTCTTCGCCCTCGATTCTGGGAATTTTCCGTTTGGCTAGCTCTTCTTTCAGAGGTTCCAGGTTGACATGCACGTCCAAGTCCATGTGTTCCCTGTCCACTCTCCAGCAGCGCCAGGTATCCTCCCTAGGGTTGTTCTGCCAATAATCTGCTACTAGAGTCAGGCCTGCCTGAGTTGCTTGGGTGCAGATGTCACGTGCCCAATCCTCAGCTCCCAGAGCGGGCCATTGGTGCCAGGAATCCTGCCAAAAGAGGGCAGTTTCTCCATTACCTAATTCCCAGAATGCATGCTGTGTGACCATCCGTCTGTTCTGTTTGGCTACTATCCAGATCAAGGAACCCTGATTATCCCCCTCCTAGCAGATGAGATTCCTCTCCGCCGTACTTGGTGCGTATTTCTTCCGCCAGAGTTTAGCCCATAATTCCTTGGGATTTTTTAGCCAGCGCCACCAGATCTTGGAACTAAGAATCTTGTTCATTATGGCCAGATCTCTTAATCCGAGCCCTCCTTGCTCTTTGGGCCTACAGATCTTGTCCCAGATGACACGTGCTATCTTATTCTCTTTGGAAATTCCTCGCTAGAGGAAGTTCCTTTGAAAAATTTTGATGGAAGTAAGAACAAATTTTGGGGCGGCCAACGCAGAAAAGATGTATATCGGGAGGGCTTGAAGGATGGCCTTGAGAAGAATGAGTCGACTAGGGATATTTAAAGCTCTGAAAGTCCACGAGGAGAGCCTTTTGGAGAAGGAAGACAAGAGGTGTTCCCAAGAGGAGTTTCTAAGGGCGTTGTCAATCAAGGGGATGCTGAGATATTTGGACGGAAGGGAGCTTCTTCTGAAACCTAGTATGGTCGAGATGTGACGCTGGATCTGAGGGGGAGTGTTAAAAAAGAAGATTAGGGACTTTTCCTTGTTGCACTCTAGTCCTGAGGCTGTCGAGAAGGTTTGAAGGATCTCCTGGAGAGAGTTGGCTTCTCGGACTAAAGGGTTGCCCATTAAGAGGGTCTCATCTACAAACTGGCTATGCGAGATAGGGGGAGAGATGTCGTGCAATGGTAAACCTTCTATAAGTTTATTTTCCAGGGCTGCTTTAATGGAACGACTGAGACCTTCGGCCATGATTATGAAAAGAAAAGGGGACAGGGGGTCTCCCTGTCTCATCCCTCTGGAGGGGGAGAAGGGTTTCGAGGGGACACCGTTGAGAAGAAGAGAGAAGAAGGTTGAAGAGGTGAGATTAAGTATCCAAGTGACCCAGTTTTGATCAAAACCAAAATCTAGAAGCATGGCTCTCATGAAATCCCAGCTGAGCTTATCAAAAGCCTTAGAGAGGTCTAATTTGAGAAGCATACCTGGGGCTTTGGTTTTCTGAAGGGAATGGATTACTTTGTGCGCTAAGATTACGCTGTCCATGATTTGTCTACCTTCAACATAGCTGGATTGCTCTGGAGAGATTATTGCTGGTAAGATCGGTTTGAGCCTTCGAGCTATTACTTTTGTAAGGATTTTATAAATGACGTTACAGAGGGCAATGGGTCTATACTGCTCGAGCCGATGTGCTTGTCCTTCTTTGGGGATAAAGGTGAGGAAAGTTGCATTTAGAGCTTGTAGGACCTATCCAGTGGCCCGAGAGTCTTCCAAGATTTCCCATACCTCTGTTCGGATCATCGGCCAACAATGATGGAAAAAATCACTGGTGAAACCGTCCGGTCCAGGCGCTTTACACTTGGGAGTGTCCTAAAGCGCTTGATCTACTTCTTCAATGGTGAACGGTCGGAGGAGGGCCGCATTCTGCTCCTGAGTTACAAGGCATGGCACATGCCTTGTGATTTTCTGAATGGCTTGCTGTCGATCTTGGATGGGTTCTGTGAGGAGGTCTTGAAAGTGCTTGATTAAAGTTTTTTCCATATCAGCATGTGAGTGGATAGTTTCCCCTTCATCAGAGATGAGATGTGTGATCTTGTTGGAATGCCTTCTCTGAATGGTAGTGCGATGAAACAACTTGGTGTTGCGCTCCCCTTCCTTAAGCCAGAGAACCCGCGACTTTTGTTTCCACAGGATCTCTTCCTGTTTCTTCCTATCTTCCAACTTCAGGTTCACTCTTGTTTCTTGGTCTTTTAGATCCTGTGTTAGCCCTTGCTCCCTGATCCGCTGCTGAATCTCGCCCATCTGCTGCATTAGCTCTTTTTGAGAGTTGAAAATGTTGCCAAAGGTGTGTTTGTTCCAGAGTTTTAATGTTTGCTTCAAATTCTTTAACTTCTGCTGAAAACAGAACATTTTAGAACCATAGGGGACCTCTGCCTGTCTCCACCACTCATGAATATTTGTTTGGAAATCGGGGTGATCTAGCCAAAACTGTTCGAATCGGAAGGGTTTTTTTCTAGGCGTGGCCGGGACGTCCACCCAGAGTTGAACGGGCCAGTGGTCTGAACCAGAGAGATTCAGGATGGCAGATTCCATTGCCACTCCGTCCAGCATGAGGGATTCCGAGACGAGGAAGCGATCTAGTTTGCAGGAGATTTGATGTACCCTGGTCCTTTTGTTTGTCCAGGTGTAGAGGCCATTTACAGCTTCCAGATCGATGAGGTGAAGCTCCTCTATCAGGCTATTGAACTCGCAGGAATCCCAATCCAGTCTCCTTGACCCGCCTTTTTTTTCCATCAGGGTGCGTATGATATTAAAGTCCCCACCGATAATCCATCGATTGCGCTGAGTGAGGCTGGAGGTATAACTCAGGCTCCAGAGAAAAGCTTGCTTGTCCCCTGGGTTAGCCGGGCCATAAACACAAGTAATGTGCCCAGGCCAATTTGAGCCAATGAGCATGTACGCTGCTGTGATAGTCCACTTGGTGGCACAGAAATTTTCCATCAGCACTGCGTTGGTGTTCCATAGGATAGCCAGTCCTCCATCTATTCCTGTGGCGTCTACAGAGGCTACTCCTCCCTCTTTCCAGCAATAGGGGAGTATCCTGTCCATATCCTCTGAGGTACATTTTGTTTCATGTATCAGGACAATGTCTGGTGTTTCCGCTAAGATCATTTCCCGTAGCATCTTTTGCTTGCTACGACCGTTGAGACCTCTGATGTTCCAAGAGATAATATTCATGATGACGGGTGGGAGGGAAGAGGAGGAAAACTGTCTGAGATCAGATTGATATGCTCTGAGTTCACCATGAAGTTTCCTATCTCTTGTATGAGCTTATTTGTGTATTTTCTCCCTCTTTTCTTTTCCTCCTTCTGAACTTTGCTTGGGTTTTTAGATTGGCTGCGTTGGATTCCCAGTGCTTTGCCAGCTCGGGTTGTGGATCCTGCTGACGAGTTGAGGAATATTTTATGCACCTTCCTCAGTTGATCCCTAGGTATGGTATAGAGATTTTGATGCATGTAGGTGTGTTCTAGGTGGTCTAAGTCTACCCCTGGAAGATCTTGCTCCTCTATCATCATTTCTTCGTCCCCATCATCCACCTCCTGCAGATCTGGTTGTTCCTGGAGTAGGCTCGGGGAATGGAGAGCGGGTGTGTTGGACTGATGGGGTGGGGTCGCATTCTGACCCTTGGTTTGGGGATCATTGTGCAGGGATGGCTCGCTCGGGTTAGCATCAGATGAGGGGTTTTCGGGTTGATTCTGCAAAGTATCGAATTTATTACTGGTGGGGAGATCTTTACTTACCTGGGTCACTTGTTTTTTGTTCCCCTGGCGTCTTTTTCTTGCTGTTTGTACGAAGCCCTCCTTGTCTTTGCTGGTGTCTGGGTTCCCCTCATTGTGAGCTTTGTTGAGCAGACATTCCCTGAAGAGGTGACCATGTTCGTGGCATTTCCTGCATCGGAAGGGGATATGCTCATAGTCTATTGTTTGAGACCAGTCTTCATCGTGATACTCCAGCATGATGGATCCTGGAAGAGGCTTAGCTATGTTCAGGTAAACACAGATTTGTGCATATGACGTGTACCTTCACTGCTTGGTGGCTTGCAAAGATTTTACGTAGATGCCAATGGTGTTGTCGATACCCGCTAGGACTTCCTCCAGCCAGAATTCCTGAGGAAGGGAATAGAGTCTGATCCATACCGGTGCATGGGAAAATTCCTCTTTTTTAGGGCTAAACTTTTCTGTCCAAAATCTCAGGAAGAGGCCAGCCGAGTTGTAGAAATATGGCCCTCCATCGAAGATACGATTGCGATCTTCCAGGTTATGGAAGATGATAGTGAAAAATCCTTTGGAGAATAGCTGTAGGTCATAATGACCCTTTGGATTCCACCAATATTGGATCCATTTGATCAAATCCCTCTCAGAGGGCCAAAGCCCTAGAAACTTTCCTACCAGGGCATTGTCTCTCATGTACTACTTCTGCTCCTCTATGCACGGTGATCTTACTACATATTTTGGGGCCTGGGGTGCCTGTGGTATACATTTTATGGGGGTCCAAGGGGCCGAAGCTTTGGCAGAGGCGATCTTCTTATCAGGATCAATATCCATGTCTCGGTCCTTAAACGTTCCTTCCTCTAGAAGCGCCGTGCACAAGTCAGGGGGCGGCTCAAACGTTGGCCTCTTCACTCCCGCTGCTGCATTCTCATTGACGATAACTTGGCTGTAGGAGGCGCCAGTCGGCGCCCCCTCTCTACGATTCGGGGGCCCCTGCGGGGCAGCCATCGGTTGGGGACAGATCGTGGCAGCGACAGTTTCGGAACCCTAGTTTCAGAGCTCAAAAATCGACTCCCTACCTACCCTATCTTACTCAGAAGAAAAAGAATTTCTCATATTAAAATAGTAATTTAAATGACTAAAACAACAATGAAATTATTACAACAATGAAATAAATTATTTTCAATAGTGTAGAGAATATTTCAACAGTGAAATAAGTGACTTTCAGCAATAGTAAAGTTACTACATTAGTAAGATAGATGATTTTCAGTAGTAAAATCAATTCTTATAGTAGTAAATAAATGATTACATTAGGAAAAATAATATCCCTTTGATCATACAATTATCCAATAAATAAGAGGGATAAACCCTAGGTTAAATTAGGGTTTATATTGCCAACAAAATAAAAAAGTAAACCATAGTAAACAACCCTAAAACCCTAGATGTTTTTCCTTCGATGGACATTTTAGAAAATTAAATTAGGGTTTCAATAATGTAACTTAGGTCAAAAGTATGCCTAAATACCCTAGAAGTCTTGTTTTTTATGGCTGGAAATGAAAATTTGCAGCAAATAAACCCTAAACTTAACTTTAAAATAGTAAAACTTAGTAGTAATGATTGATTGCTTTGGAGAAAAATACTAATGCCTTCTATTTTGGATGAATGTTGGAGGGCCTAGTTGACATGTTCAACTAGACCCACCAGTCAACCAAGTATAATGTTAGTTTATTGTGAAATTAATTCAAATATGCAATGTAAGTCGATTGACCGTTGGGTTGGGTCAACTAAATAGGGTGGTTAAAGAAGTTTTAACTACCTACCAATTGTCTCAAGGTATAAATACATGAGATCATGAATGTAAATTTGGTGTGGTATTGATCATAATAAAAGAGATACTTTTTGTAGGTATCACCATTACTTGTCTCTTCCTTCTCTTCTTCTATGTGTGCTTGTGTATATTACTATATAATGTTTTATTATGTTTTGTGAAGCTCTACTGGTAACTCCCTCATGTAATCCTTTATATTACAACATTGGTTTCATTGCTGGTTGTACATGATCCAGGACTATATGATAGATTATGCACACACATATATTGAGTCTAGAAGAGATTCATGAGTGGTGGAAGAGAAAATTTGATAACTACCTAGAACTTTATGCAAGAAGAAATCAAATAACACTTGCACATGTGAGAACATGGTTCTTTACAAAAACACATGAAATATTTATTGAATGTATTCCCTAACAAATTAAGAAATTGATAAATCATGTTTCTCATAAATAATATTACTAAAGAAAAACAACTTCTCTCGAAATTGATTAATGACGGTCGAACAAACTTGTATGAGTGGGTCGAAAACATCACAAATGAATTTTGCGAAGAGAAAGAAAAAGAATAAAGGACTTCCATCGACAATGTTAAAATAAGATTATATGATGATCTCCATGACAATTTCCTCTACACTATTGCACAAATTTCTGATCGAAAAAGGCATCGAACACATCATTGAAACCCGACCTACTCCATCCACACCATTCAATACCGTCTAGAAAAAAATACAAGTTGAGTGGGAAGAATTTCTAAACATTGATTTCAAGAACACTCAAGAATCTTGAGACTACTTCTTGTAAAAATAAATGGCTAATTGTGTCTCCTTCTTCGACTGAGAGTAAGTTAGGATTGGTGATGGGGGGTGAATATTCACAAGAATGCCTAAAATGAAGTAGCCCTAGTCGATATACACCAAAGAGTTTCTATGCCAAGGAAAACAAGGAATTTGAAAGAAAAATAGAAAGAGTATACACTAGATGAAGAAACAAAGAAGAGGACTCTCAAAAGAATGTAGTCATATAAAAAATAAGTCAACCTTTAGAAACTTGAATGTGACAAAAGATAGAAGAAAAGGGAAGATAAATGTGATGCCTTGGACCCTCGTCGATCCCATAGAAAGAGTCCTTAGGAGAGTTATATCATTGGAGCACTGGACTATTTTGATGATTATCCATATGTGGTATGGGAAGTATCCCCGATGACTCTCGAGTTGAATTAATATATGTAGTTGGTAGAAGCATGCATTGTCACCCTTTGAATAGCAATAAATGTTGAAATTATGGAGGTTGATGAGTTGATACTTGTGATACATAATTAGTTGAACCCTTGTGGAATAAGTCCCAGAGTCCAATAATTCCTCAAGGAAAATTTACAGGTAGATTATTATTTCTCTTTGATGTGGTATTGACTAGAAAACAATAGAAATGTGCAAGATAGAATATTCATTTAAATGACTTGGACATAGGGAAACTAGGTAAATATTGAAGGAGATGACAACATACTACTCCAAATAAATTATCTCATGACTATGCCCCCTTCTTGGATTTACTATCTAACACAATTTCGTTTCTTCCAAATGTCATGAGGAAGATACATGATCGCAAACAAGGCATTTCATAGAATATATATACTAAAGTTGTCACATTGATGAATTAGATCTTCCAATCAAACAACAAAATTTGATCAATAAAATAGTAAGCAATCATCAATTGATGGAAAATAAGTACAATCGAATCCACCTGCTACAATATAGTAAAAAACAAAACTCTTCTTTGTAAGAAAAATGTCTCACCACCATCTACTCCTCTATGCAAGTGATGAGGATACTAAATGTGATTGGTTCATGTACAAGAAATATTGGGAATCAATTGATATCATAGATGAGGCAAAGAAAATAGAAAAACTTGTTGGAACTAAGGAAAATAAAATTAACATGGTTTATGAACTTCACAGTGATCCAGTAAAAAATAAAAGCTGAAGTGAAGGATAATTTTTTGTCATTCTTTAAAACTTGGGATGTTAAACATTTGGAAGCACAAAAACTAAAAGAAATTAAGAAAATTCCTAGTGAATTTGTGCAGGAGTATGACAAGAGATTCAAAGATATTCTCAGCCAGATCCCTTACATAATCGACAAATATCTGCTCATAGAATGGTTTGTAGTAGGCCTCCTAAAACATATAATGGGTCCTCTTCGAATGCATGAAATAAAAACCTACGAAGATGTCCTAAAGAAGGCATAAAAAATAGAATCAAATGATGATTGGTTTTCCCCACCAACATCTAATAGGAAAGTCAAGAAAAGCTTGATATACTTCAGAAAGCACTTAGATATTTGACCCTTTGACGAAGTGAACTATGGTGTACAATATGTATGAATGAGGCTCATTCTAAAGACTTCTGCAAATATTGGGTATTGACTGATAAAGACCCAGATGTCAGAAGAGTTCAAGTTGAACATTTATGCGAGATATCCCAAAATATTATGAATCACACCACAAAATAGTTTTTGCATAATTTAAGAAAAACAAAGCCAAACTGGTGCACTATTTTTGAAGAGGAAACTCATTATACTCAGGAATTCCAACATAATGGTTGGAATAATCCCAAATTTCATACTTCCTATCACACTAAAAAAACTGACCAAAATCGAGGTCAAGGGAATAAAGAATAAAATTATCAAGGCCAAGGTGGAATCTATAATGGAAGAGGAGGCTACCAAGGCATAGGAGGCTATAGAGGTGACTATCAAGGTAGAGGCGGTCTATTTGGAAGAGGTGGTCGTGTTTGAAGGGGATATTGTTACATTTTTACAAAGGAGGACTACATGAGTCCTAATTTTCCTATAAAGGAAAAAACCAACTTGAAATTTTGTAGCATATGTGGAGTTAGAAACAATTCATTAGAATACTTCTTGATTATGATCGAGAAACTATGGAATAAAAGCACAATTAATATTATTCAAAAGGTACCTAGGCATTAGGTATTGAACTCTAAAAACCTGAATGTTGTCATGAGTTCTGGGGTAGGTCGACAAGAAAGCATACCAAAAATGTCAATACTTCACCCCACTAAGAAGGAAAATAGGTACCCAGATCATAAAAAGGAAAGACGAACTATGAAAGAAGCTCTTGGGTTTTTTGAAAAATAGGAGGAAGTAGAAAGAAAAAAATTATATTGAAAGAAAAAGTATCAGGATGGCATGAATGATATGTTCTTGGAAGAATTTCATAACCTTTTGAAAGAAGAACAATCAATTGTCTGACTCCAAGAATTATTAAATATCTTGAAGGAATGAAAAGAAGATCATAACACATGAAAAAATATATGACAATTGACCCAATAAAAGTTCCACAATGATTATGATACACAATTCAACCTGGAATTTGAGGATTTCATGATCCCACAAGTGGTGGTAAAATCTGACTCTCGAGTGAACTTTATATAAAAATAAGCATGGATTAAAATGGGAATACTTGAACTCATGAAGTATTTTTTTTTTCTAAAATTGGAAAATCAATGGTTTGTTGAGCCCATCAACATACTAAAAAATGCATAAAATACCATCATGGGCATCTCAACACCGATCGAATTTGAGACGATCAACTTGGTCGAAGACATATCGACATACCCAACACTAGTTAGTCAACCACGGGGAAGAAATATGAAGGAAACCATTTCACTTGAGTGAGATAGAATCAATTTAAAAGGAAATGGTAAGCAAATTGTTATACCATTGGACTCTAGAGAAAGGAAACCTTGGTTGAAACCATGGGAGGATGACTTGGAAGCCAAAAAATTGTATCAAGTAATCCAAGGGGATAATGATAATGTTGATCTTAATGAAAGAGAATAATTACTACATGGATCACCTCTATCAATCAGTCATAATTAAAACATAGAATTGTATGAGCAACAATTAGATAACTACAAGTCGAAAGTAAGAGGATGCGAGTCCATTGAATCCATTCCGAGAGAAAAACTTTGCTCATGTTTTTTAATCCGAAGCATTCCTGTTGTCTATGATAATAAAATTAAACAAAACCCAACCTTGATCCCAATGGACATGAAGCTAAATTCACCTTCCCTACTATGGTTTAAAGAACAAGTATGCCTAGTAACCTATGTTAAGGAAGTATCCAAGTTGGTTGGTAGCCAAGGTTGGCTTCAGATTCTGATCTAGTAATTTACAGGAGATACAACAAGATGGTGGGACACACACTCACCACATATACAAAACTAGATAGTTACAACTACACATTTTTCTTATCATTTTAGGGGGAAGAAACTATATGTTGTAGGGAACATAGTAAAATTCAAACCGAGATTCGGCCCCATCACTCACATTGAGTATTTTGAAAGGGAACAAAAAAAATAGGGTATAAGGATGAGAGGGTATGAGCCCATATGTTTCCTAATATGTTGGATGTTTTACCGTATATATAATCTCATGGTCAAATATTTTCATGGAAAAAATGAAACAAAACTTTATCAAAGACTTCACATTCAAAATGGAAGAAGCCTAATTAAAAAAAGTTGTCAATGAAATAAAAAAAATATATCGAGAAACAAAGTGCCAAAGTCACCAAGGAAAAAGAGAAAATGAAGGTTGACATCGAGTCGACCTCTAAATGTAATAACATATTATTCCATGACCAAAATGTTCAAATTACTTGTTCCATCAACTTGGAAAATGAAATTTTTCCAGGTAAGATTTTTAGGTGGAGAAAGGATCATCCGAAAGTTGCAAAAAAGGTAAAAACAACATTAAAAGTATCAAAACATATTGATCCAAAAGAACCTAAAAAACTCAACTTCCTTGCCACATATGACAAATTTTGTGAAGGTGAAAGAATAATAAATGAATCAAAGCCACTTGAATGGATGGATGTTGAGATTAAATTTAAGGAATTCAATATATCAAATGATGGAAAACAAAAAATGGACTGCATTGGTGACTATTGGGATAAAAGGAAAACAATTGAGATAGTTGACCTATTGAAAGAATATCAAGATGTTCTTTCCAGGGATTACAAAGATATGAAAGGACTGGTAAAGGAAATGGGAGAAATAGAAATCAACTTAATTCCAAGAGGTAAACCTATCAAAAAGAGACCCTATAAGTTGGTTCATAAATATACTTAAATTATTCAAAAACCGATTGAGGGTATGTTGGTAGTAGACATCATATAACCCATATAAAAATATCAATGGACTGACCCAATGGTTGTTCAACCCAAAAGGAATGAACCACAACAATTGAGAATTTGTGTGGACTTTCGAGGATTGAACAAACTAGCAATTGCAAACCCATTCCCCACACCATTTTTCGATAAAATTCTAAATAAAGTTGTTGGGCATGAATGTTATTAATTAATGGATGGATTTTCATGCTATAATGAAGTACCTATTTCCTAGGAGGATCAAGATAAAACCACCTTCGTGTCATAATTTGGGTCATTTGCATATAAGGTGATGCCCTTTAGACTTAAAAATTTTCATGTAGTGTTCTCCTAAATTGTCACCAAAGATTTCCAAGAGTAAGTTTACAATACAATGGTTGTGTATTTTGATGATTGGATATATACAATTTAATGAAGAATAGTATACATTGGTTACGCATGATGTTGGAAACATGTCAACAAATACATATTTTCTTGAACATAAAGAAATGTATATTTTCTACTCTATTTGGTATATTGCGTCAACACATCATCTTCAAGGATGGCATCAAAGTTAACATGGCTAAAATAAAAGTGATCCTCGACTTAAAGTCACCAGTCAAACAAAAGAAAATTAAGATATTCTTGGGATATATAGATTATTATAGAAAATTCATAAGGAACTACTCAGATATCACTTTCCCTATTGATGAGTTTTTAAGGAATGATGTTGAAATTATATGGAGCATTGAATGAAATGCATACTTTTGGGTTGTTAAAAATAAAACTTGTCGAAGCACCTGTTTTGATATTTTTCGATTGGAAAAAGAAGTTTCATGTGCATGTCAATGAATCTAATGTAGTAGTCGGGGTAGTTATTTCCCAACTTGGTGATGAAATAGCCAACCATCCAAATGCTTATGCCAATCAGAAATTGAACAAAGAAAAAAAGAAACTTTTCAACCACTAAATGAGAATGCCTCATAATGATATTCAATCCACATAAATTATGACACTACTTTCTAGCCAATTCCTTCATATTTTTTACCAATCATCAAGCATTGAAGTCTCTAGTTAATAAACCAGTGCATCGGGGCCGAGTCTACATATGACTATTACTATTTCAAGAATTTGATTTTGTAGTGGTGGTACAACCAAGTTTATATAATGTATCACCTGACTACTTGTCGAGGGTCGAAATAGGGGATAAAGTGACTGACATAGATGACAAACTCCTAGACCCCCATATTTTTAGATTTGATTCAACCCCAAGTGAATTAGTAGAAATTGTTTAGTACCTCCACGAAGGGAAGGCCCTAGAAGACCTTCCAAGAAGAAAGAGAAAATTCCTAGCAATGAAAGAATCCCCCTTCATTCTTATGAATGGGTATGTTTACAAATTTGGATCAAATCATGTACTGATAAGGTGTGCTTTGGAGCATGAAAGGGATGCTATAATCGATGAAGGAGATGTTAGTCCTATGGGAAGACATTTTCAAGCCAAAATGACTATAAGGAAAATTCTCTAGGAAGGCCTATGGTCTCCCAAGCTACACAAATATTACCGGGAACGAAACAACATATGCAATAAATTTCAAAGAATGGCCCTAACTCCTTTGGAAAGATGAAATGCCCCTAAATTCAGTAAACCTTAGTTTACCATTTGAAATATGGGTAATCGACTTCGTCGGTCCATTTCCAAAAATGGAAAAATAGGGGCGAGTTATATTATAATTGTGGTAGAGTATCTAACTAAATGGGTTGAAGAATAACTAGTCGACACATGTTCCAAAGAAGTGGAAGCAAATTTTATCTATGAAAACAAAATAACCATATTTGTATGCCCATTAACATTAATAAGTGACCAAGGAATACTCTTCCTGAATGACACCATAAAATTATTGTTAGAAAAGTTCTTGATTTATCACTAAAAGACATCACCTTATAATCCAAAATCAAATGGAGCAATCAATTCATTTAACAAAACATTGCATAAAGGGTTAAAAAAATTGTGGCATCGACAAGGATGACTGGGATGATAAAGTACCAATTGTCTTATGGACATGCTGAACTTCCTACAAGTGGTCGATTGGAAAAACCCCATTCAAATTGGTTTATGGTCAAGAATTTGTGGTGCCATTACATTTTTGGATGAATGTAGAATGTGTAGGTTCATCCCTTCACTATAATCTTAGCGTGAAAAACAAGAAAGACTACATCAATTGAAAAAGATTGAAGAACACAAAATAACAACGCTTAGCCACCAAGAAGTACAAAAACAACAACAAAATTCATGGCATGATCAACATCTCTAAAAAAGAGATACAAGTACTGGTGACCTAGTATTGATTAAGGATAGAAAGATCAAAGGAATTCCAAGGAAACTATAAACCACATTGTTGGTACCCTTTTTAGTCAAATATATTTAACCAACCAGAGTAGTTAAACTAAGAACACTTCAAGGGAAACTTCTCAACAAAGTCGTCAATGGTGCCCGACTAAAAAAATACCACCCATGAAAAAAAATTCCATTGGTCAAAATTTTCTCGGAAGCACCAATGGATGGGGATTAGATTGAAAACCACTCTATGGAAATCTAGTCCTTGAAAAGGATAAAAAAGGAGAAAAAACCCAATAATATAATCGGTTATGGAAGAATCAAGTAAGAAACCATCATAGAATGAAAATTTATTTGGTGAAGCTGTAATTGAATGGGATCGATAATAAAATACAAATCCTACAACTCTTGGATGACTCAAAAGTCAAAGAATGGAAAATTGATGTAGAGGGATATCATGTGAACACCAGTCGACAAAGCTAACGTAGAATATATTTGAAAATGCATCCAAAATACCTCAAAAAAATCTTGGACAAATGTGCAAGGGACAAATCAATAAAATCAAGGGAGCAAGCAAAATACAAATCAAGTGAGAGAGGAAAGGATAAATCAAGTGACCAAGTAAATGACCAGTCAAGAAAGTGAGTAAATGACAAATCAAGCGAGCGAGCAAAGGGTAAAACTAACAATATCCAACATATCGACCACAACTAAAAAATCAACCACACCATCAAAATAGATCATGAAGGACGAATCAACCTAGCCAACCAAATTGACCGACTGGCTACATAAATTAGGGTAGTCGACCAATATTACCAAAGTTCACATGAAAAACCCGTCGGTAAGGAATACAAATCACATTAAAGACACTTAATCCACACAATTAATGTGGAAATCCATTGAAATGTCATTTCCCCACATGACCATGCCAAATCCCACCCAAAATATACTATAAATATAGCTCCCCAATTACATCGAATCACACCACTAAACTTTTCAGCAAGTCTACTCGATTTCTACTCCAAAGGAAGCCATAATATTAATAGTTGTGACCCCTTTTAGTCCAAAGCAATTGAAGAAGAATAAAACACTGGAGAAATGTAACCTATAATGTGAGGACAAGTCTAGACTAGTGAGATGTTGGTTGAACCACACACTAAAACAAATTTTTACAAAGAAAATGCAATAGAATTGGAAATATGAATTAATAATATTCAGTAGGCGTGGATGGATAAAATATACTAGGAAAATAATTGGATGAATTTCACCACTTGGGGGATGGTTGTGGGGAAATAGAAGAAATAAACCCTAATGATGGAAAAATACCAAATAAAATCTTATATGAGTGCTCCTCAAATATTGTACTTTCAAGGATGGAAATAAGAAGCAACAAAAATGATAGTAATTCGATACCATCAGGGTAAGTTATGGCACAACTAACCACTCATAATTACAACAGGACTGATACATTAGATCATAGGGCTACCTAATAAAGGAGAATCATTACTGAAAACCATAGACCTCGTAGCTTGGATACAAAAAGTCATAGGGTCGACCATGGAAAAAATTCAAAGGGATTAGTAATCAGCCAAGTCAAAGAGCTTCATATCAAGTGGGATTGCATCATTGTATCCCTATGCTTGACACTGACTAGAAGGGAATAATATGTGAAATTGAATATACTGGAGGCTATAGGAAAAATAGTCTAGCATGGAAAAGTATTTAATTGGGTTGAACATATTTTCGACATCATCAAAGTGAACTATCAATAGTGTCAAGAATCCAAAAAGGGCACCAGGTGTCCTTCCCTCTTAATTTGGATTGCAATGAGCCAAGTGTGCCCAATCAGAGAGACTACATTAACCGGGACATCAACCCCAACTATGTTCAAATTTCAATGTTTTTCCTCATATTAGAAATGCCAGACTAGGGAGCTATCACCTCAATACATGTTTCAAGAATGGGTGAAAGTAATTAAGAATATAATCCATCGATGGAGAGTTCCCAAAAATAGAAGAAGATGATTACCACCAATGGTCCACATGCAACTGGGTCTCAACTTCACCAAAGTGTTGTATGCACATGGATAGACTAAGGAACAACCAAAGGAAATTCCATATTAACTAACTATCCAACAAAGTTTTCCAGATATTGAAAAAAATACAAACACTATGCCACCCATTATGCCACTTGTCGCAAAAGTCATCATTGACATCATCACACTGCTAGAATATGGGGAAATTGAGGGATAAAAAGAACCTTATTTGTACACAATTCCATTTTCTATTGATGAGGGTACTTGATCTAGGTGGATATCGGTGGCCACCCACATTTTCCAACTATCTCAAAACAATTTTCTGGCAATTTTGGTGATTTACTATTTTTAGCAGTTTTTAACTTTCAAGGCCATTTTAAGGGCCTAAATGAAGGTTTTTTGGGATAGATCTTCTCAATTATATCCAGATACTTTGATTTATCTTCCTAAATGAATATCCTCGATTATGCCTTTCCAACGAGCTATCGTGCACCCCAAACAAAGATCATATGCCAAATTTATGCCCTCGAGAAGTTGATACAACAAACTACCCAAAAACGGGGTCCACAAAATTGTTGGATTTTCATCTTCCGGGGTTAGGGTTTTTTATTTTATTTATGATAAAAATGTCTTTGGATCCTCATTCTAAAATTATATTCTTGTGAAGGAGCGCAGATGTCACATATCTTCTTAGAGATAAGATGCCACCATTCTAGCGAGTCTTTCACTCTGTATTTTTACAGTCTCTGTACATTTTCACTCATTAATAGAAATTGTTATACTGTATCTCTGTGTTTATGGTTTCATCTCTGATACACTTATGTTATATTGTTTCATATCTGAGATATCTCTTTATATTTGTTTATTATATCTCCGCTCTCATTTCATGTCGAAAATAATCCGGATCAGTGGTATTAGAGCAGGCTGTTGTTGATCATTTTTCAGTGCATGTCCCCGACTAGGTACAAGTATAGGAAGTTGGGTCTTGAGCTTGTATCTCTTGAATATAATCGCTCTCACACACCCAAGAAACCCTCCATGTTGGAAGAAAATAAAAATGACGGAGCATACGATTCTATCAATCTGTTTCTTGAGCAATCTCTCACGCGACAGAGGGATGAAATGATGGAGAATTTTTCCCACATCCTTCAATGCCTATTGATAGTAACAGGTGTGGCCTCATCAAACAACCACTTTGGAAGAACCTCTCCTTTCAAGGTACATGTTAATTTTGATATCCCCATATTTGAAGGTCAGATAGATGCAGATGCCCTAGAAAAATGGTTAAATCTGTTAGAAGGTTATTCATCCAAACTGAAATGGATTTTCTGGATATCTCATCACTCAGTGTTGCGTATCGATATTCTGTTAAAATTGAACAGAAATTTAGGCACCAAAACAAATGGGAGTTCAGATCTAAAAATCCACAACAACCAAAGTATGAGAAAGACGACCCTAACAAAGAGCTTCCAGAAAACCAGTCTAAGCCATAGAAAACGAAGGGTCACGGGAAGATGAAGGACATTGAAAAATGGTGTGATTTCTACAAAATCCCCCAGCACAACACCGATGAATTTCGTTCAAAACAATCATTGGTGGCCGAGCTCAAATATAAGGAGTCGAATCCTGATTCAAAATCCAATTATGAAAATACTGGTAAAAGATAGATCATCAACGTAGACCCCATTGCTATTGTCGTGACCACAACAATTCAACCAGAATAACCAATAGATCCGAAAGAGGGGGAGAAACTTTTTCATTCACAAATGTGGGTGAAGGGGACCCTGCTACATTTTATTGTTGATAGCGGAAGCCATAAGAACCTCATCTTAGCAGAGGTCATCAAACAGTTGGGATTGTCGACAACACCACACCCACATCCATACAACATCGGGTGGCTTCTTCAGGGACAAGATCTTCATGTTAGCCAACAGTGTCGATTGTCATATGACATCTATCCCTTCAAGGATGAGGTATTATGTGAATTTTCCCCTCTAGATGTCTATGATGTTCTCTTGGGCCAACCATATATGTGGAAGCGCCATGTTGTTTAAGAGTCTCAACCCCGTAGTGTCATTGTTTCTCTGGGGGGGTCATCTCTACAGAATACTAGAGGTAGTTCCAACTACTGTTCCACCTAAACAGTGCCGCAAGGCAGTATCTCATACTACAAAATTTAGCTTCTTCACAATCTTTTCAAAAGGTGAACAGAAGGATACTGCAACCACTACAACCTTGACCCAAGCACCTTCTATCCAACAGAAGCAGGTCGACAAGATTGCAACAAAGTGTAAATATTCCTTTTTCACACAGACATCTCATGTATCTAGATTGGTTAAAAAATTCCAAACCTTCCAGCCACATGTTTGTGACAACCTTCAACAAGCTAAGAAACACAACTTCTCCAACAAGGGAAGCAACTCATCAAGATGCAGATTCAACAAACACTTTTCCCTCTCCCCCGGGAACTCAATGCAATGGAGAAAATTTATTCCTAATGAGGGAGGATTGATCTAGGTGGATATCGGTGGCCACCCACCTTTTCTAACTGGATCAAAACAATTTTCTAGCAATTTTGGTAATTTATTATTTTTAGCAGTTTTTAACTTCCGCGACCATTTTGAGGGCCTAAATGAAGGTTTTTTCGGATCAAGCTTCTCAATGTTAGCCAAAGGCTCTGATTGAGCCCCCTAAATGAATTTCCTTGATGATACCATTCCAACGAGCTATCATTCTCCCCAAACGGAGATCGTATGCCAAAGTTATGCCCCTGGAAAGTTAACACACCAAACTACTCAAAAACAAGGTCTGCAAAACTGTTGGATTTTCATCTTCCGGGGTTAGGGTTTTTTATTTTCTTTATGATAAATATGCCTTTGGATCCTCATTGTAAAATCATATTCTTGCAAAGGAGCGCAACTGTCATATCTCTTCTCAGAGATAAGCCGCCATCATTCTAGCGAGTCTTTCACTTTGTATTTTTACAGTCTCTGTACATTTTTGCTCATTAATAGAAATTGTATTACTATATCTCTGTGTTTATGGTTTCATATTTGAGACATTCATGTTATATTTTTGGATATCTGAGATATCTCTGTATATTTCTTTATTATATCTCCGCTCTCATTTCGTGCCGAAAATAATCCAGATCCGTGGTATCAAAGCAGGTTGCTCTTGACCATTTTTCAGTGCATTTCCCTGACGAGGTCTGAGTATAGAAAGTTGGGTATCGATATTGTATCTCTTGAATACAATCGCTCTCGCACACCCAAGAAACCCTCCATGGCAGAATAAAATAAAAATGATGGAGCAGACAATTCTATCAATCTATTTCTTGAGCAGGCTCTCACGCAACAGAGGGACAAAATGATTGATAATTTTTCCCACATCCTTCAATGCCTACCGATAGAAATAGGTGCATATTCATCAAATAGACACTTTGGAAGCACCTCTCCTTTTAAGGTACATGCTAATTTTGATATTCCTGTATTTGAAGGTCAGATAGATGTGGATGCCCTAGAAAAATGGTTAAAACTGTTAGAAGGTTATTTCTTTGTTCCTATTTTTTCCGAAAGGGAAAAGATCACCTTCACACTCCTTAAATATCTCCCCCATGTCAAACATTGGTGGGAAACTTACTGGGAGAAAAGTTCCACAAAGGAGTTTGGAATATATGGGGCCGAACCCATTTGGGATTTTTTTGGGGATGCGGTAAAGGAACAATATTACCTTGTTGGCAATTATGAGGACCAATACATGAGATGGACCACACTGTGGCAAGAGAGGGGCCAAGCAATGGCAGAGTTCACCAATACCTTCCATACCTTGTGCACCAAGCTGGGTATCAAAGACTCTGAGCGACATTTGGTTCTG
>SNQJ01S0024365.1:44649-109654 GCA_010110895.2 Picea sitchensis
GGGTATCAAAGACTCTGAGCGACATTTGGTTCTGAAATACCATGGGGATCTACACAGATGCATCCAAACTAAAATGGATTTTCTGGATATCTCATCACTCGGTGTTGCGTATCGATATGATGTTAAAATCGAGAAAAAATTTAGGCACCAAAACAAACGAGAGTTTAGATCTGCAAATACAGAAAAACCAAAGTATGAGAAAGACGACCCTAACAAACAAATTCCAGAAAACCAATCTAAGCCACAGAAAAACAAGGGTCACAGGAAGATGAATAAGGACATGAGAAAATGGTGTTATTTCCACAAAATCTCTCGGCACAACAACGATGAATGTCGCTCAAAATAGTCATTGGTGGTCGAGAGATGAAAGATAAGGAGATGAACCCTGATTAAGAATCTGATTTTGAAAATACTGGTAAAATATAGATCATCAACTGATCTAGGTGGATATCGGTGGCCACCCAACTTTTCCAACTGGCTCAAAACAATTTTCTGGCAATTTTGGCAATTTACTATTTTTAGCAGTTTTCACTTCCAAGGCCATTTTGAGGGTCTAAATGAAGGTTTTTTGGGATCGTCCCAAATAAATGATAGTCAAATAAATCATTAATGCCCCAAAATGAATCTCCTCGATGATACCTTTCCAACAGGCTATCATATGCCTAAAACGGAGATCGTATGCAAAAGTTACGACCCCGAGAAGTTAATGTACTAACTTACCCAAACGAGGCCCACATGACTTTTGGCGCTTCATCTCCTAGGGTTAGGTTTTTGGATGTCTAGGGTTTTTGGCATTCCTGTTTATTGTAAAAGGCCTTCAAAGCCTCATTTTAATCATCTTCTTGCAAATAAGCACAGTCGTCACATCTCTTCTCAGAGATAAGCTACCACCATTCCAACAAGCTTGTTTTCGCTGCATTTTATAGTTTCAGCTTATTTTATTATTGAATAGAAAACCAATTTTACTGTATCTCTATTATTTTTTGTTAAGAATCTGTTAATACTCTGTATTCATTAATTTCTTCTCATAAAATCCAGATCATTAATGCATACCCCACTGCTATTGTCGTGACCACAACAATTCAACTAGAAGAACCAATAGATCCTGAAGAGGGGGAGCTCCTTTTTCATTCACAGATGTGGGTGAAGGGGACCCTATTGCATTTTATTGTTGATAGCGGAAGCTAGAAGAACCTCATCTCAATAGAGGTTGTCAAATAGTTGGTATTATCGACAACACCACACTGCATCCATACAACATCGGGTGGCTTCGTCAGGGACAAGATCTACATGTCATCCAAAAGTGTCGATTGTCATATGGCATCCAACCCTTCAAGGATAAGGTATTACGTGATGTTTCCCCACTGGATATATGTGATGTTCTCTTGGGCCAACCATATATGTGGAAGCATCATGCTGTTTATGATTCTCAACCCTGTGATGTCATTGTTTCTTTGGGGGCTCATCTCTACATAATACCAGAGGTAGTTCCGACTATTGTTCCACCTGAAGAGTTTCGCAAGGTAGTATCTCATACTACAAAATTTAGCTTCTTCACAATCTATTCAAAAGGTGAACAAAAGGATACTGCAACCACTACAGCCTCGACCCAAGCACCTTCTATCCAACAGAAGTAGCTTGACAAGATTCTAGAAAAGTGTAAATATTCCTTCTGCACACAGGCATCTCATGTAGCCAGACTGGTTAAAAGGGCCCAAACCTTTCATCCACATGTTCGTGACAACCTTCAACAAGCTAAGCAACGTAGCTTCTCCAATAAGGGAAGCAACTCATCAAGATGCAGATTCAACAAACGATTTTCCCTCTCCCCCGGGAACTCAACACAATGGAGACCATTGGTTCCTAAGGATGTAGGATTTATCCAGGTGAATATCTGTGGACACCCACCTTTTCCAACTGGCTCAAAACAATTTTCTAGCAATTTTGGTAATTTACTATTTTTAACAATTTTTAACTTCCGGGGCCATTTTGAGGGCCTAAATGAAGGTTTTTTGGGATTGATCTTCTCAATGATAGCCAAACGCTCTAATTGATCCCTTTAAATGAATCTCCACGACAATACCTTTCCATCGAGCTATCGTGCACCCCAAACGAAGATCATATGCCAAAGTTATGCTCCTGGGAAGTTGATACACCAAACTACCCAAAAATGGGGTCCACAAAACTGTTGGATTTTCATCTTTCGGGGTTAGGGGTTTTGATTTTATTTATGATAAAAAAGTATTTGGAGCCTCATTGTAAAATAATATTCTTGCGAAGGAGCATATCTGTTACATCTCTTCTCAGAGATAAGCTGCCGCTATTCTAGCGAGTCTTTCACTCTGTATTTTTACAGTCTCTATACATTTTCGCTCATTAATAGAAATTGTATTATTGTATGTCTATGTTTATGGTTGCATATCTGATACATTTATGTTATATTGTTGAATATTAGAGATATCTCTTTATATTTCTTTATTATATCTCTGCTCTCATTTCATGCCGAAAATAATTTGGATCAGTGGTATTAGAGGAGACTGCTCTTGATCATTTTTCAGTGCATGTCCCCGACAAGGTCCAAGTATAGCAAGTTGGGTCTCGAGATTCTCTCTCTTGATTACAATCACTCTCGTACACCTAAGAAACCCCCCATGGTGGAAGAAGAGAAAAAAGACAAAGTAGACGATTCTATCAGACTGTTGCTTGAGCAAGCTCTCATGTGACAGAGGGACGAAATGATGGAGAATTTTTACCACATCCTTCAATGCCTACCGATAGAAACAGACACATCTTCATCAAACAACCACTTTGGAAGCACCTCTCCTTTCAAGGTACAGGTTAATTTTGATATTCCCGTATTTGAAGGTCAGATAGATGCAGATGCCCTAGAAAAATGGTTAAATCTATTAGAAGGTTATTTCTCTGTTCATAATTTTCCGACAGGGAAAATATCACCTTCACTCTCCTTAAATCTCTCCCCCATGTCAAAAATTGGTGGGAAACTTACTAGGAGAAAAGTTCCACAAAGGAGTTTGGAATATATGGGGTCGAGCCCACTTGGAAACTATGAGGACCAATACATGAGATGAACCACACTGCAACAAGAGAGGGGCCAAGCAGTTCCAGAGTTCACCAATACCTTCCATATATTTCACACCAAGATGGGTATCAAAGACTCTAAGCAACATTTGCTTTTGAAATACCACGGGGCTCTACACAGATACATCCAAACTGAAATGGATTTTCTGGATATATCATCACTCAATGTTGTGTATCGATATGCTATTAAAATCGAGCAGAAATTTAGGCACCATAACAAATGGGAGTTCAGATATGCAAATCCACAACAACCAAAGTATGAGAAAGATGATCCTAACAAACAAATTCTAGAAAACCAGTCTAAGCCACAAGAAAATAAGGGTCACGAGAAGACAAAGAAGGACACTAGAAAATGGTGCGGTTTCCACAAAATCCCCTAGCACAACACCGATGAATGTCACTCAAAATAGTGATTGGTGGCCAAGATCAAAGATAAGGAGTCGAACCTTGATTTAGAATATGATTCTGAAAATACTGGTAAAAGACAGATCATCAACGCAGACCCCACTGTTATTGTCGTGACCACAAAAATTCAAACAGAAGAACCAACAGATCATGAAGAGGGGGAGTGCCTTTTTCATTCACAGATGTGGGTGAAGGAGACCCCATTGCATTTTATTGTTGATAGAGGAAGCTAGAATAAACTCATCTCAGCAGAGGTCGTCAAACATTTGGGATTGTCGACAACACCACACCCCCATCCATACAACATTGAGTGGCTTCGTCAGGGATGAGATATGCATGTTAGCCAACAATTTCAATTATCATACGACATCTATCCCTTCAAGGATGAGGTATTATGTGATGTTTCCCCAGTGGATGTCTGTGATGTTCTCTTGGGCCAACCATATATGTGGAAGCACCATGTTGTTTATGAGTCTTGACCTCATAGTGTCATTGTTTCTCTAGGGGGTCATATCTATAGAATACCATAGGTATTTCTAAATATTGTTCCACCTAAACAATGCCGCAAGATAGTATTTCATACTACAAAATTCAGCTTCTTCACAATCTATTCAAAAGGTGAACAAAAGGATACTACAACCACTACAGCCTCGACCCAAGAACGTTCTATCCAACATAAGCAGGTCAAAAAGATTGCAGCAAAGTGTAAATATTCCTTCTGCACACAAGCATCTCATGTAGCTATACTGGTTAAAAAGGTCCAAACCTTCTAGCCACATGTTCGTGACAACCTTCAACAAGCTAAGCAACGCAACTTCTCCAACAAGGGAAGCAACTCATCAAGATGTAGATTTAGCAAATGCTTTTCCCTCTTCCCCGGGAACTCAACGAAATGGAGACCATTTCTTCCTAAAGAGGTAGGATTGATCCAGGTGGATATCAGTGGACACCCACCTTTTCCAACTTGCTCAAAACAGTTTTATGGCAATTTTGGTAATTTACTATTTTTAGTAGTTTTTAACTTCCAGGGCCTAAATGAAGGTTTTTTGGGATAAATATTCTCAATTATATCAAAAGGCTATGATTGAGTCCCCAAAATGAATCTCCTCGATGATACCTTTCCAACGAGCTATCGTGCACCCCAAACGGAGATCGTATGCCAAAGTTATGCCCCCGAGAAGTTGATACACTAAACTACCCAAAAACGAGGTCCACAAAACTGTTGGCTTTTCATCTTTCGGGGTTAGGGTTTTTTATTTTTTTTAATGATAAAAAGGCCTTTGGCGCCTCTTTGTAAAATCACATTCTTGCGAAGGAGCGCAACCATCACATCTCTTCTCAGAGATAAGCTGCCACAATTCTTGTGAGTCTTTCACTCTGTATTTTTACAGTCTCTGTACATTTTCGCTCATTAATAGAAATTGTATTATTGTATCTCTGTGTTTATGGTTGCATCTCCGATACATTCATGTTATATTTTTGGATATTTGAGATATCTCTATATATTTATTTATTATATCTCCACTCTTATTTCTTATCGAAAATAATCTGGATCAGTGGTATCAGAGCAGGCTACTCTTGATCATTTTTTAGTGCGTGTCCCCAACGAGGTCCGAGTATAGCAAGTTGGGTCTTGATATTGTCTCTCTTGAATACAATCACTCTCGCATGCCCAAGAAACCCTCCATGGTGGAAGAAAATAAAAAATACGGAGAAGACGATTCTATCAATCTGTTGCTTGAGCAAGCTCTCACGTGACAGAGGGACGAAATGATGGTGAATTTTTCCCACATCCTTCAACGCCTACCGATAGAAACAGGTGCATATTCATCAAACAACCACTTTGTAAGTACCTCTCCTTTCAAGGTACATGTTAATTTTGATATTCTCATATTTGAAGGTCAGATAGATGAGGATGACCTAGAAAAATGGTTAAATCTGTTAGAAGGTTATTTCTCTGTTCATATTTTTTCCGATAGAGAAAAGATCACCTTCACACTCCTTAAAGCTCCCCCCCCATGTCAAACATTGGTGGGAAACTTATTGGGAGAAAAGTTCCACAGAGGAGTCTGGAATATATGGGGCCGAGCCCACTTGGGATTTTTTTGTGGATGCAATAAAGGAACAGTATTACCCTATTGGCAACTATGAGGACCAATACATGAGATGGAGCACACTATGGCAAGATAGGGGCCAAGAAGTGTCAGAGTTCACCAATACCTTCCATACCTTACGCACCAATATGGGTATCAAAGACTCTGAGTGACATTTGGTTCTGAAATACCGTGGGGATCTACACAGATACATCCAAAATGAAATGGATTTTCTGGATATCTCATCACTCGGTGTTGCATATCGATATGTTGTTAAAATCGAGGAGAAATTTAGGCACCAAAACAAATGGGAGTTTGGATCTGCAAATCCATGACAAACAAAGTATGAGAAAGATGACCCTAACAAACAACTTCTAGAAAACCAGTCTAAGCCACAGGAAATGAAAGGTCATATGAAGACAAAGAAGGACACCGTAAAATGGTGTGATTTCCACAAAATCCCCTGGCACAACACCAATGAATGTCGCTCAAAATAGTCATTGGTGGTCGAGATCAAATATAAGGGGCTGAACCCTGATTCAGAATCTGATTATGAAAATACTGGTAAAAGATAGATCATCGACGCAAACCCCACTGCTATTGTCATGACCGCAATAATTCAACTAGAAGAACCAAAAGATCCTGAAAAGGGGAAGTGCCTTTTTCATTCACAGATGTGGGTGAAGGGGACTCCGCTGCATTTTATTGTTGATAGTGGAAGCCATAAGAACCTCATCGCAGCAGAGGTCGTCAAACAGTTGGGATTGTCGACAAAACCACACCCGCATCCATACAACATCGGGTGGCTTCGTCAAGGACAAGATCTTCATGTCAATCAATAGTGCCAATTGTCATACGACATCCATCTCTTCAAGGATGAGGTATTATGTGATGTTTCCCCACTGGATGTTTGTGATGTTCTCTTGGGCCAACCATATATGTGGAAGCTCCATGTTGTTTATGAGTCTCGAACCCACTATGTCATTGTTTCTTTGGGGGGTCATCTCTATAGAATGCTATAGGTAGTTCTGACTATTATTCCACCTAAACAGTTCCGCAAGGTATTATCTCATACTGCAACATTCATCTTCTTCACAATCTGTTCAAAAGGTGAAGAGAAGGATACTGCAACCACTACCACCTTGGCCCAAGCACCTTCTATCCAACATAAGCAGGTTGTCAAGATTGCAGAAAATTTTAAATATTCCTTCTGCACATAGGCATCTCATATAGCCAGACTGGTTAAAAAGGTCCAAACCTTCCAGCCAAATGTTCGTGACAACCTTCAACAAGCTAAGCAACACAACTTCTCCAACAAGGGAAGAAAATCATCAAGATGCAGATTCAATCAACGCAATGGAGACCATTGGTTCCTAAGGATGGAGGATTGATCCAGGTGGATATCAGTGGCCACCCACCTTTTCCAACTGGCTCAAAATAGTTTTCTGGCAATTTTGGTAATTTACTATTTTTAGCAGTTTTTAACTTCCGGGGCCATTTTGAGGGCCTAAATGAAGGTTTTTTGGGATATATATTCTCAATGATATTCAAAGTCTTTGATTTATCCCCATAAATGAATCTCCTCGATGATACCTTTCCAATGAGCTATCGTGTGCCCCAAACAGAGATCATATGCCAAAGTTATGTCCCGAGGAAGTTGATACACCAAACTACCCAAAAACGGGGTCCACAAAATTGTTGGCTTTTCATCTTCAGGGGTTAGGGTTCTTGATTTTATTTATGATAAAAATCCCTTTGGAGCCTCATTTTAAAATCATCTTCTTGCGAAGGAGCGCAACCATCACATCTCTTCTCAGAGATAAGTCGCCACCATTCCAACAAGCTTGTTTCCGCTATATTAGGAGATAAGCTGCCACCTTTCTAGCGAGTCTCACTCTGTATTTTTACAGTCTCTGTACATTTTTTATCATTAATAGAAATTGTATTATTGTATCTGTGTGTTTATGGTTTCATCTCTGATACATTTAGGTTATATTGTTGGATATCCGAGATATCTCTGTATATTTCTTTATTATATCTCCGCTCTCATTTAGTGCCGAAAATAATATGGATCAAGATTTGATGAGTAGAAAAAAATGACTACATATTATTAACAGGTTATTAACACAAAATAATAGAGATACAGTAAAACTGAATTTCTATTCAATAAGGAAATAAGCTGAAACTGTAAAATGCAGCGGAAACAAGCTTGTTGGAATGGTGGCAGCTTATCTCTGAGAAGAGATGTGATGACTATTCTCCTTCTCAAGAATATGATTTTGCAATGAGGCTCCAAAGGCATTTTTATCATAAATAAAATAAAAAACCCTAACCTCGAAAGATGAAAAGCCAACAGTTTTGTGGACCCCGTTTTTGGGTAGTTTGGTGTATCAACTTCCCGGGAGCATAACTTTGGCATACAATCTATGTTTGGGGCACACTATGGCTCGTTGGAAAGGTATCGTCAAGGAGATTCATTTAGGGGGATCAATCAGAGCCTTTTACTATAATTGAGAAGCTATATCCCAAAAATCCTTCATTTAGGCCCTCAAAATGGCCCCAGAAGTTAAAAATTGCTAAAAATAGTAAATTACCAAAATTGTCAAAAAACTATTTTGAGCCAGTTGGAAAAGGTGGGTGGCCACTGATATCCACCTAGATCAGTACTACAACAAAATCCCCCAAAAAGAGGTTGACTATAAGAAAACAAGTAGGCCAAGAAGAATAACTCGTCAACACACCTAAGGAAGATACCAAAGTAGAATTACATGTTATTCTCTAAGGTATGATTGCACTCGAATTCAAAAAATCACTATTAAAAGGGAAACTGGAAAAAGTGGCCCAATAAGTGCTTTCATAAATAGTTGAACATGGAAAATAAAAAAGGAAACAAGGACAAAAAAGAAAGAAAGTGCTCAAGTTGAGTGTGGAACCCTAGAATGCATAAGCACTCAAGAAATATAAGGACGTTATTGCTGAAGAAATCAATAATAAAATCACGATCGACATGCATATGAAAATAAGAATGGAAGAGAGATAGGAACAATGCAAACAACAAGCCAAGGAGGCTGAGGTAGTGACCAAAACAACAAAGGTAAAAAATCTAGGTCAAAGAAAAATAAAAATAAAAATACCTCGACCTAACCCAACCCCAATTGATCTAATGTAGGAATCAACACTGGTCTCACAAACTCTAATTGTTTGGGAAGCCTCATCCCAAACAACTAGAGCACAAAAATTGACACCAATAAACTAATAACATTAGTTGACTGGGAAATCAACAAAACGACAAAACGATCATCCCACAAAGAAAGAGTTGACTAGCAAGCAAAAAATCAACAATCATAGTAGAAATAGATAGAGGAGAAGTAGATGGAGAATCCAAGGGTGCAACAAATGACAAAGAAATTGACTCAACAATAGAAAACTGAGCAAAAAATAGAACAGGGGTTGACAGTCGAATAAACAACAACATTATCAATCTACTCGATAGTCAACCTAGGACCATCGAAAAGAACAATGCATCCATTCAACACTGACAATCACACTGCCAACTTAAACTACACCCTTGGCTCCCACTACACCACAAGTTGGTCCATCCACACAGATAGTATTGTCGACACCAGCTAACTCCAAATAAGACAAAGTCAATGGCACCTCTGTTGCATAAGAGAAAAGGCCACAAGAAATAACATGAATCAAAGTCTTATAAGCCCAAGTTTTTCACAGCATTTTGACTCAAGGAAGACCCCAACAAGACATATAAACTAATATTTGACCCAACAAGTGCTTCTGATAATCAAATCATGCACTTATGTCATGAAATCAATAAAGAAATCATGACAAGGTGACAACAATCCTTAAAGCATACATAAAAACTTACTACTAGGAAAGAAAAAGAAAAGGAAACATGGAAGGAATGGCTCAATCTATGTCAAGAAAAGCTACACATCAACATTCAAGGCTTGACAAATGATAGAATCAAATCCATGAAGAAGTTGGTTCAGGAATTAGTCGACATAAACCTTCAATTGTAGGAAAAGAATAAGAAATTAAAAGGTGACCAAATAAGAGCAATTTTGTAGCCTGAATATGGGAAATTTAGGGTAGCAAATGAAAATTTGGAAGCAATAAGTGTACAAGAATAATTCCTTAGAAAATAGCCCACATATTTTGAGACTACATGTAGTCAACTCAAAGTGAAACAATACTTGTTGGAAGAACTGACACAACAAATAATTAGCATTGCCTACCAATGTGCATGTGACACTTTGACTTGGTAGATCGAATGATAAAAATAGGACGACATATATTTGGTTGCACAAGAGCATAAATGGTTCAAGGATGATAAAAAGACACAATTCAAAGCAATAATTTCCTCCAAATGTATTAAAGAAATATTTAGTCCAATATGAAAGGAGAACTGTACAATATTCCCTTATAATCGAAAATATGGACTATTCGAGCCAAATGAAATCACTAGGAGTTCAAGCATAGTGCACAATCAAATAATGGCAGTCATTTGAGAAACAAATTCAACATGTCACACCATATATCCATATAAACTATTTGAACCAACCAAAGAGCACACCAACACTAGAACAACAAAACTGACCTTTGTCCCCACCAAGGCTAAGATTTTATTTTTTAATCCAAGCATTTCTAGTTCGCAGCTTCCACCCCCTTAGCCAATATTTTCAATATCGTCATCATAAGTAGAGGAGACCGAATCGTCAGAAAAACTTCAGGAGGTGAGAAGACTAATAGAGCTTATGGAGGAAGCAACAATCAACCAACCTAATAATATATAAGAATCAATTTTGGACACACGAATCAATCAACCAGACCAATAAAAAGCAACAGCTCTGGAAGCATCAATTAACCGACCAATTCAACAACAAGAAGCAAATATAAAATAAAAAGTGGATCCAATCCCCGAACCATGGTCTACAACACCACCCTCGACAACCAATAGGCTTAAACATGTGGGAGCATAATTTTTTTTATAATAAACAATCGACCAACGAGAGATCGATCAAGAGTAAATCATCAATCAATAAATATGTATGATTCGAGGAGACTTTTCATGATGACGAGAAGTAGACCAACCTAGAGGAAAATACATTCAACCACATGAGTTGAAATCATGACACATAGTACGCATGATAGGACATAGTAATAATCATCACTCATGCAAACAACTCATCACTCGCACCATTTTTACTACAAGAACAACCCATGGAAGGACTCAAGAATCATATGAAAATAGAGTTGGTTGAAGTAGAAGTAAAATGAGTTTATCAAGGGTTGCAAATTTTTTAATTTAGACTAAAATTTTTATAAGCAACGAGCATCAGGACTAAAACATCATAGTAAAAAAGTAGTGATACCTAGCAAAGGATTAACCACATGAAATTGGATAGCACTATAAAAAAATGGGAATTGGACCTTCCCCCATTAGTACAAAATGAAGGTAGCCAAGTCTTTATAGGGTATAATTTGATCAAGGTAACTCCACACCGACTATCCAGTGTACAACTACGCAACAAACCTTAGGAAGAGAAGTCATAGACACAACTGACTAGAATCACCAAGGCTCCGCTAGTGAGAGGGGTGATCAAGAAATTCTTCCAGCCAATGGACCACCAAAAAATTAATAAGAATGTGCCAAGAATGATGAAAGAGAAACTTCTGAAACCAAATTCGAGCACAAATAAAGAACCCAGACTATACCACCCAAGTCACCATGAAGGATCCAGGATGAATGATCTTTCACATTGAATTTTGTAAAAGTTGGCACATTCTAAAAATTGTAATTGCAATTCCAAATCTTCCTCTTCTTCGAGACGAAGAAGGATTTGAGTGTGGGGGAGATGTTGGAGGGCATAGTCGACCCTATCGACTAGACCCAACAATCGACCACATATAATATTAGTCGACTCTGAAATTAATTTGAATATTCAATGTAAGTTGAGTGACCTTTGGGTCAGTTCAACTGACCAGGGTGTCTAAATAAGTTGTAACTAACTACCTACCAACTGACTCAAGGTATAAATACGTGAGAACATGAAGGTAAATGTGGTGTGGTATTGATCATTAAAAAATAGATACTTATTTTTGGTCTCACCATTACTTGTATATTCCTTCTCTTTGTTTATGTGTGCTTGTGTATATTATTGTATAATGTTGTATTATGTTGTGTGAATCTCTACTAGTAAATACCTCATGTGATCCCTTAGATTACAATAATGAAGAACCAACACTAGAAAAACAACATCAATATAAAAATGTAATCACAAACATAACCATAAGATGAAACGAGAACACTTACTCAAAACGTCTTTCATCCATCAAAACCCTAATTTCCATGTCATCCAAGTAGTAGTAGAAGATCCACAAACATAGCTCCAAAAGAAGTCACCCTAATTAACCATCCATTACATTCTTCATGAGAGAGAACTGGTATAAGTAAACAAGAATGATAAATATCCACAAATAGAAATGATGTGAAAGTGATAAATGCTTCTCTTACTTATATGAGATATCTAGCACCCTTCTCACACAATACAAGCACTAAAAAATAAAAATAATTCCTTATCTCTCATAAAACCTATAGATAAGGAAACAATACAAAAATAAAATCCATAATACATGAGTGGATAGGTCCCTATGACCCCTAACGATGCCTCCAATATGAAGTAAAATGGATCACAAATGAAATCACCCCATCATAAAGTTCTCTAAAACTCACAGGTCTGGCATGTTTGGCCTCTAAGAGGGGATGGCTCACTCAAAAGTGGGAAGAATGTGCTCAAAAGTGAAAAGTTGACATGAAAGGGTGCAATGTTTCATCTCCAAGGGGTGCCTTACTCTCCAAGAGGTGTGACTTCTCATCGAAAAGTGTCATGTCATCATAAAGAAGCATCAAGCATCACATCAATATGCCCCATCCCCAAAAGGTGCAATGTCCCATCATCAAAGTGAAACGTGCCATCATGAAAGGGTGTTATCATCCATGGAAAGGTGCCACATATTCTCTCCACGTGCAATGTCTTCAAGCAAGGTTCCAACACCCTACATAGAAGTTGAAACATCCCATCAAGCCATCATCATCATGGATGGAATCTCCCATCATAAATGATCTCAAGGTGATTCCTAAGTGTACTAGGGAGTCTCATGAATGGAGCCATGTGATAAAACCCCCCAACATCCTCCTAGGAATTCCAACCAACCTCTTTGAAGTGGTGGGAATTACCTCCAAAAACGTGGGGTAGTAGCCATTCAACATCCTATAAAGGATCCAAGTGTAAACCAAGCATGTGCAATCATCATCCAAGGATGGGCTCATGTGGTCCAAAATGCATCATGAATATTGGAGGAGAGGTACACAATCCAAACACAACATATAAAGTGAGTCATGTTAATACAAAATCCATTAGATAGATATCACAAAATATCTCCATCAAACTTCACACTAGGTTACAAAATTATACAATTTTCCAAGTCTAGGTATGGGAGGGTCATTATTACCACCTACTAGGTGTGTCGATACCTAGACCAAGAGGTATGTCCCAGGGAACCCATTATAGATTATGTGCAATGGTAGTGGTATGGATTGGGGTTTAATTCATGGGGTGGATGTCATTGACATGCAAGGCCATGTATAATATTCATCCTCATGAGCACCTTTGTAGAGGGAGTGCTTAGGTAATGAGGTACCCTTTCCTCAATAATGTTTCTTGACATTTGATTTGGTATGTCCTTTCATAATATATGCATTCATTACATAAGACTTGGGGTGATGGCCTCTTAGTGAGGGGGTAGAGCTCATGCTTCTTACCTTTTCTTGGTTTTTAATACTTTTATTTTCTTGTTTGTTTCTTTTCCCCACATTTTGAATTGGGGATTTTGTTCTTTCGATATCATATTTTATACATTTGCATCTATATTGATCTTTCAAGCCCCTTCTTCTCATGTTATTATGAGGCACAATCCTTTTTGGGATACATGTAACAAACATCCCAAAAGAAAGGGAAACATATAGGTGATAGATGGAATGTGTTATTCATGGTAAGGGATATGGACATGTTACTCCCATTAAGCCCCCCTAGAAGTACAACTTTTCCCAAGAGTTACAACACTTGAATAGAAAATGATAAATAAACACCAAGGCAAGACAAGGAAAAAAGCACAACTCCAAAGCATCATGATTCATTAACCAAATCAACCCTTGATCACCATTTTCATTCCTCAAGTATTAACATTATCATTCAATATGAAGTGTTATAACGATGTAACGAAGTATGTAAATGCACCATCTCATATGAGTGAGATGAGTTAAGCATGTAATGGAAGGAATCTGTGGGAAACTATCTATGGAGAGTCTGGAATAACATCGTTAGATTTATTTTATGAAATGTGGATCATGGAGAAAAATTATCCTCTAGTTACCCATAGAAGTGAAGGGGTAACATCTATCTCCAACATGGTGTGTTCTCACCACATAGAACAAGAGAAGCTTAACAATCTATGAAACTCCAAGACCCACACTCTGTATCAAAACTAAAATTCCCTGCTGCATCCACAAACTTGCTCTATCCATCTTTGAATATGGTTGCAATATATCGATGATGGCTCATCCTTGCTCCAAGAAAAGAATTCATAATGCAACCCTTTCATATCATAAGGATGATCCATGTACTTCAAAAGATGATAAACTTGGATTTCTTGCACAATGTCACTCCCCAATGATTGAGATGGAATCATAAGAGATTTGAAAACTACTTCATGGTTTCTTGTCAAAAATGGGGTGTAAATTCAGATCTTGAAAAACAAATTCTCCCAACTTAGGGATTATTGACCTTCTATGTCTATATGGAAATACTTAAAACAAACCATAAGTTGAAAACAATTTTTCCCCATCAAAAAGAATCCAAGGTTGTAGTAAAAATTCCAAAAATATATGAAATTATAGTAGTAAGGTAAATGACTACAACAATGAAATAAATGATTTTTCAGCAGTGTAGAGAATATTTTAGAGTAAAATATGTGATTTTCAGTAGTAGTAAAGTTATTACAACAGTACGATAGATGATTTTTAGCAGTAAAATCAATTATTACGACAATAAATAAATGATTAGAATAGGAGAAATAGTATCCCTTTGATCATGCAATGATCCATTAAATAAGAGGGATAAACCCTAGGTTAAATTAGGGTTTGGTTTTCCAACAAAATAAAAAATTTAAATAGTAGTTAACAACCCTAAAACCCTAGATGTATTTCCTTAGATGGTCGTTATAACTCTTCAAAAAATTAAATTAAGGTTTTATCAATGTAATTTAGGTCAATAGTATGCCTAAATACCCTATATGTCTTGTTTTTTATGGTTGGAAATGAAAATCTGCAACTAATAAACCCTAAAATAGTAAAATGTAGTAGTAATGATTGACTATTTGGAGAAAAAGAATAATGCCTACTATTTTGGGCATATGGGTTCACATAAAGTTTCTTATTTGAGAGAAATGAAGTGGATTATTTTAGGGTGAGGCTTATATATTGTCCATTACTAACCCTAAGCAATCCAATATTTATCCACTAAACAAACTTCCAAGAATTTTGACAAGGGTTTGTTCAAGAATTATCAAAGAGTATGAAGAACCAACACTAGAGAAACACCATCAATCTAAAAAATTATTCATAAACATAACCATATGATGAAAATATAACACTTACTAAAAACATATTTCATCCATAAAATCCTAATTTCCATGTCATCCAAGTAGTAGTAGAATATCCACAAACGTAGCTCCCAAAATGTTCTCCCTAGTTAACCATCCATAGCATTTTCCATGAGAGAGAACAAGTAGAAGTATAAAAAAGTGATAAATCTCTAGAAGTAGCAATGATTTGAAAGTGAGAAGTGATTATCTTGTTTATATAAGAGATATAGCACCCGTCTCACACAATATAAGCACTAAAAACATAAAATAATTATTTTATCTCTCATAATTCCTACAGATAAGGAAAAAATACATAAAAATCCATGATACATGAGTGGATAGGTCCGTAGTACCCCCAATGATGCCTCTGAGATGAAGTAAATTATCTCACAAATTAAATTGTCACATCATAAAGTGCTCTAAGACTCACACGCGCGACACATGTGACCTCTAAGATGGGATGACTCACTCAAAAGTGGGAAGAATGTGCTCAGAAGTAAAAAGTTGACATGAAAGAATGCAATGTTTCATCTCCAATAGGTGTGATGCAGTCTCATAAAAAAGTTTCATGTCATCATCAAGAAGCCTCAAACGTCACATCAAGATGACCCGTCCCCAAAAGGTGCAACATCCTATCATCAAAGTGAAACATCCCATCATGAAGGGGTGATATCATCCATTGAAAGGTGCCACATAATATCTCCAAGTACAATGTCCTCAAGCAAGGTTCCAAAATCCTCTATAGTAGGTGAAATTCCCCATCAAGCCATCATTACCATGCATGGAATTTCCCATCATCAATGAGAGCAAGGTCATTCTCAAGTATTCTAGGGGGTCTCATGAATGGATCCATGTGATCAAAACCCTCAACATCCCCCTAGGAGTGTGAAGCAGCCTCTCTCAATTGGCGGGGATGGAATCTATAAATGTGGTGTAGTAGCCCCTCAACATCCTCCAAATGATCAAAGTGTCAACCAAGCATGTGCAATCATCATCATTGGAGGAGCTCATGTGGTCCAATATGCATCATGAATACCAAAGTCCAGGTACAAAATAAAAATACAACATATAAAGTGAGTCATGTTAATAAAAAATCCATTACATAGATCTCACAACATATCCTCTTCAAATTTCATTCTAGCTTACAAAATTATACAATTTTCCAAGTCTAGGTATGGAAGGGTCATTATTACCCCCTATTAGGTGTGACAGTACCTATACCAAGAGGTATGTCCCAGGAACCCGTCAAGGAGTATGTGCAATGGTAGTGGTATGGATTTGGGTTTACTTCATGGAGTGGATGTCATTGACATGCAAGGACATGTATAATAGTCATCGTCATTAGTGCCTTTGTAGAGGGAGTTCTTAGGAAATGAGGTACCCTTCCCTCGACACCGTGTCTTGACATTTTATTTTGTAATTTCTTCCATAAGATATGCATTTATTGCACAGGACTTTGGGTGATGGCCTCTTAGCAAGGGGGTAGAGCTCATGCTTCTTTCTTTTTCTTGGTTTTTAACACTTTGTTTTTCTTGATTGTTTCTTTTCACCACATTTTGAATTGGTCCTTTTTCTCTTTCTATATCATTTTTTATAAAGTTTCATCTACCTTAGGATTTCAAGCCCCTTCTTCTCATGGGATTATGAAGTTTTTTTTTTTTTGGGATACATGTAACAACCAACCCAAAAGGTAAGATAACATATAAGTGATATATGGAATGCGTTATTCATGGTAAGGGATATGAACATGTTACCCCCATTAAGGGCCCCTAGCAGTACAAATTTTCCCAAAAATAACAACATTTGACTAGAAAATGATAATAACCACCAAGGTGAGACAAGGAAAAAAACATATCCCCATAACATCATGATTCATTATCCAAATGAACCTTTGATTAACATTTTCAAGCCTCAAGTATTAATATTATCACTCAATATGAAGTGCGAGAACAATGTACTTGAGTATGTAAATGCACCATATCATATGAGTGAGATGAGTTGAGCATGAAATGTAAGGCCTCTGTGGGAGTCTATTTTTGGAGAGTCTAGAATAAAGGCATTGGATCTATTGTCTGAAATCTGGATCATGGAGAAAACGTTTTCCTCTAGTAGTTATTTCTATAAGTGAGGGGGTAACAAAGAGAAGCACCAATAAGTTGGAAGACATTATTTCAAGCTGGCCACCCACATCCAATATTACATCTCTGGAAACTCTTATTAACATGGATCCTTTCATCCATAATGCATACAAAGAGCCATTCATAGAAGATGAATAATTCAAAGAGGTATTTCATTAGCTATATGGCCAAATTCATGTCGAAGAAGGTGATGGTAAGGTGGATTATGATCTCCAAATCGGTTGATCGACACGCTATAAAATCTCTATGTTCCTAAGGGTGAAATATTCCAGCTTATTAGAGAGGCTCATACGTCCAATCTTGTAGGAAATTTTGGTGTTGGGAAGACAATTGCCAAGTTACAGAGGTATGTGTATTGACCCATAATGAAAGAATATGTAGCTCAATATATTAGAGGATGCATACTTTGTTGGAAAAACAAGATTGGTAATATAAACCAAGGTCTATACCATCCCTTACATGTACCCGCTCTACCTTGGTAAAGTATTTCCATGGATTTTGTGGGTGATTTTTCAACAACTAGGAAGGGACATGACTATATTTTTGTGATAGTTTATAGGTTCATCAAGAAGTGCATTTTTATGCCTTGTAAAAACACCATCAAAGGAAAAGAAGCAACAAAAACTTTCTTTGAACAGGTCTGGGTGCACTTTGGGATACTAAGGAGCATCATCTTAGATAGGGATATGATATTTCTTAGTACCTTTTGGATTACACTTTGGGAGAGGATGGACACTAATTTGAAGAGATATACAACATTCCATCCATAGACAGATGGGAAAACAAATGTAGTCAATAGAAAATTGGTAAAACATTTGAGGGGTTATAATCATAAGCATATGAAGACCTGGGATGAAAATATAATCTACGTTCAACACTCATACAACATAACAATCCATACTTCTACTGGTAAATTCCCTTTTGAAACTTTCTTTAGGTGTTTTCTGCCTTCACCTTGGATGTTTCCTATGGAAAACATCATGGGATAAGCGCTGAAAGTGGAGAAGTTTATTTAAAATATTAGGTAAATGCAATTGCAAGTAGATGACACACTAAAGACGTCACAAGAAAGTATAAGGCCCAACATGATTAGCACGAAATAGAGAAATCATTCAAAGTAGGATAATGAGTTTGGTTGCAGTTGAATAAGTAAAGACTACAAGGTCATGGTAAGAAGATCAAAGATTTGCGGTATGGTCCATTTGAGGTATTGGAGAAGGTGGGTGGCAATGCCTATAGACTTAATATACCCATACACATGTGCATTTAGTCAGTTACAATGAACATGGAGAATATAAAACTCTATGAGCCTTGCATGTTAGATTGGGAAACTGATGAGTAGGTCCTACCTACCATAGAATACTTAACACTAGAAGCTTATGAAAAGTTGGAAAAGATATAATTTTGCAGAAGAATTCCAGAACTATCAGACAACAATATCATGATATTTGGTAGATTGTGTTGAAAGGACAACTTCCAGGCAAGGGAAAAGGTACTCCAGGGATATGGTAGAGGAAACATTTCCCAACCTCATTCAGTAAAATATTTTGGGGACCAAAAGCCTCCCAAATGGGGAGGTATGATCTAGATTGGATAATTATATATATTTTTAATCTATATTCGTACTGTTTGGGTGGAAAAATAAACAAAATTGGTTTGCAAAGCCCATTTTAGTAGTATGCCCTAGTTTGGAGATTTGGGTCTGGAACCTTCCAGATCCATTTGAGGCATCAAATGAAATTTTTTTGGATCAAAACTTTTTGATCATATCTCCCAATCCATTAACCTTTTTCTACACATTGATACATTTCCAACGATGCAAAACCCACCTCAATTGGAGCTCGTATGTGGAAGTTATGCCTCCCACAAGCTGACCTAACTTATTGACCACCATGGTATGAGTGGATGCCATGTTAGCCCCTGTTACTCACACATGTAGGGATATTCATGTGTGTAATTTAAGGAAAATTCTATAAGGTTCAAAATATTATCAGTAATTGAAGGTTGAGGATGAAAACAACCTAACCTTGGATGGTTATCGAGCTATGTTAAATACATTCCCTATTAGGAAGAGAACGGGTTCCACTCTTTTGTATTGTACTTGTCCCATAGTTGAGAAGATTACCCAAGGACTGGATTTTGAGAGCACAATAAAGGAGGTAGGATATTTTCTAGCAACCATTTAGGTCATCGTGTCAAGGGTAAATCCATAGTGAGTGCTCCGTTTCTTTGTACTTACATTTCATTAATGAAGAAAAGAGAGAAAAGCATAGGCCTCACCTTCTAGTTGGGTTTTCTCCCATATTGGGTTTTCTCCCATATTGTTGTGTTCATTTATGTGGATGGTGTGTTCATTTTCGTAGTATTTCATTTTCATATTAAGTTATTTTCATAAATATGAGCAATAAGATAATAATAATTAATTTGGTATCTACGGAAATAAATTGCATAATCTAATATTTTAGAATATGTTAAGATATGTTTTGATGAACTGTTCTAGTGGAATGTCCATGACAATTTACAGATCAGTACAATTACAATTAAAGGGTTTAGCCAACAGGCCTATCCAAACAATAAGGACCATTATAATATAATAATAGAAATGTAATAACTCAATATCTAGGGATTAACATAACCCTTTGTAAATGGTCATTGTGAAGGGTAAGAATGTATAAAGAGGGCGATATAACTAGGAATATATTAATCAAAATGAGGGGTTCTTAATTCTCTATTCTAATTCCTTCAACAAAAATTTTCATTATTCCATTTTCAACTTCTTTAAATGCATGGAAATATCTATTATGTATAGGTATATGTGGACCCCAATTTTGAGCTAGCTTTGATATGAATTCCTTGTTATGGAAATATTCCCTTCTGGACAGGTGAAATTTCTCATGGATTACTGAACCTTATACCAAGACAGAAACAATCATTTGGACACTACCATTCCTATAAACTCATTTTTCTTATCGAAAAAGATAGGAGAAGGTAAAGTAGGATGTACTATGTTTACGATGTTTGTCCTAGTTGCTCCTATCTGCAAGCTTGATCCAACTTCTAGTGCAAATAAATACCTACAATGAACAACGAAAAACAAGTGACTTCCTTCTACTCTGATGGATTAGGGAAAGAAAATTAATCTATGCAAATAAAATTAAACATATTCAAGAACATGAAACCATATACTTGAAGTAAATAGACCAAGTATATTAGATGAGAAATTCAAAAGGAAATTTATAATATTCAGATGATTTTGTAACAACCTCTCCAAGTCCTCCTCGTCCAACCCTTTCTTGAAAGATGCACAACAAAAATAACAATGCTTTTCTTTTTTTCTCCTCCTTTTCACCATGATAATGCCTCCATTTATAGGCTTTGAGAGGCTCAACTACCTTGCATATATTTGGAATTAGTTGAGGATATGGATCCAATAGTTGTGATATCTTCCTTAGATGCAACCTTGGATTTAGATTCAAGCCAAACTAACCCAATCCGTCCAGAGTTATCTTTAGAGGAAAGTGGGATTTCCTCCAATATTCCCTCAACCAATTTAGTGCTACCTTAAAATGGACAAAAGAGCGCTACAATTCTCCCCCTAATATGGAAAAGAAGCATTGACACTCCCTATATATGAGTAGGGGAGCATTGATCTTCCAAAAAGTTACCAAGATGAGTAGTTCCCTAGTAAAAACACTTGTTTCGACTGTCAAATGATGGGGATTCTTCTTCTAACATGTTTTAGGGTTTGTAGCAAGTTTTTTCATTGTTTCATTCAAGATGCAACACTTAGGAAAAGAAAATGCAATAGTTATGACACTTGCGACAAAAAGTGTGACACTTATGACACTTGCGATAATGAAAATGCGACACTGTCGAAGTGATGAATTTTGATGTGTAACATATTTCCCCCAAAAGTGTGAAGTTAGAAAATGAATATTGATGGATGAAACACTTTGTAGATTCTTCAAAGCAAGGGTATGTATTTGGAGAAACTGGTAGAAGTTGAAGACAACCATCAAACAATGTTAATATATGTTCCATTCCCGAGGTAGGCATACCTATGCTCCAAATACAAATGAATCAAAGCACGAAAACCAATAAATACACTGCGGATCCATGATGATATTGGCTAAGGATATGGCCACCAAAATACAATGTGGATCCATCTCTCTATGACCTAAATTGATCGCAACCATGAAAAATACACAGTGGATCTACGAGATGACAAAACATAGCCACATATCAATAGAAACTGGATCTATGTGACATTATCTATATCAACATGCTCAAATGATCTCCTTCGTAGCCTAGGAAAAGAAGATAACAGAGTGAACACTCAACCCAGGGTTTTCATCCCAATCCCGATGTGGTACAAATATATTCATCTGAATAGATTACTTGATGTCGAACATGGTAGAAAATCCATTAGATATATATCGCAAAATATCCTCTTCAAACTTCACACTAGGTTACAAAATTATACAATTTTCCAAGTCTAGGTATGGGAGGGTCATTATTACCACCTATTAGGTGTGTCGGTACCCAGACCAAGAGGTATGTCCTAGGGAACCCATCATAGAGTATGTGCAATGGTAGTGGTATGGATTGGGGTTTACTTCATGGGGTGGATGTCATTGACATGCAAGGCCATGTATAATAGTCATCCTCATGAGCACCTTTGTAGAGGGAGCACTTAGGCAATGAGGTACCCTTTCCTCAATACTGTGTCTTGACATTTGATTTGGTATGTCCTTTCATAATATATGCATTCATTACATAATACTTGGGGTGATGGCCTCTTAGTGAGGGGGCAGAGTTCATGCTTCTTACTTTTTCTTGGTTTTTAATACTTTGATTTTCTTGTTTGTTTCTTTTCCCCACATTTTGAATTGGGGATTTGGTTATTTAGATATCATATTTTATACATTTTCATCTATCTTGATCTTTCAAGCCCCTTCTTCTCATGTTATTATGAGGCATAATCCTTTTTAGGATACATGTAACAAACATCCCAAAAGAAAGGAAAACATATAGGTGATAGATGGAATGTGTTATTCATGGTAAGGGATATGGACATGTTACCCCCATTAAGCCCCCCTAGAAGTACAATGTTTCCCAAGAGTTACAACACTTGAATAGACAATGATAAAAAAACACCAAGGTGAGACAAGGAAAAAAGAACAACTCCAAAGCATCATGATTCATTATCCAAATCAACCCTTGATCACCATTTTCAATCCTCAAGTATTAACATTATCATTCAATATGAAGTGTTATAATGATGTAACGAAGTATGTAAATGAACCATGTCATATGAGTGAGATGAGTTAAGCATGTAATGGAATGAATCTGTGGGAAACTATCAATGGAGAGACTAGAATAACATCGTTAGATCTATTTTATGAAATTTGAATCATGGAGAAAAATTATCCTCTAGTTACCCATATAAGTGAAGGGGTAACATCTATCTCCAACATGGTGTGTTCTCACCACAAAGCACATGAAAATCTTAGCAATCTATGGAACTTCAAGACCCACACTCTGTATCAAAACTAAAATTTCCTGCTACATTCTAACATAATATAATTAGTAAAGATGAGTAGGGGGACACAATCCCCCTTGTAAAGGAAAGATAAAATAAGGATAATAAAAACCATAAAGTAAAAAATTTTCCCTTTTATATATAGAGTAAAGAGAAACTTCAACTAACTATAATTGCATATGATAAAGAAATAAATTAAAGCAAGTAAACAAAACAACACAATCAATATGCATAAAAGAATCACACAACATGAACTACAAATATCCTACTTAATGCTATAGCATAATATAAATAATAGGTATATTCATAAAACTAGTGAAGCCTTCCTAGCATCTCATCAAGGTAAAAAATTCCACCCTTACGCTTAGTTATGAACCAAAACAAGGATATTTCAAGCACAAAATGACCATGAGTTGAGATAGACATTACACCATAACCAAACATAGAGGTCAACTCATGAGGGTGGGCAAGAGGAACAAAATCATGGCGATATGTGCATCCAAAATCTTTCTCTATCCATCTTTGAATAGGGTTGCAATATATCGATGATGGCTCATCCTTGCTCCAAGAAACGCATTCATAATGCAACCGTTTCATAGCATAAGGATGATCCATGTACTTCAAAAGATGATAAACTTGGATTTCTTGCACAATGTCACTCCACAAGGCTTGAGATGGAATCATAAGAGATTTGAAAACTACTTCATGGTTTCTTGTCAAAAATGGGGATGAAAAATGGGGTGTAAATTCAGATCTTGAAAAACAAATTCTCCCAACTTAGGGATTATTGACCTTCTATGTCTATATGGAAATCCTTAAAACAAACCATAAGTTGAAAACAATTTTTCCCCATAAAAAAGAATCCAAGGTTGTAGTAAAAAATCCAAAAATATATGAAATTATAGTAGTAAGGTAAATGGCTACAATAATGAAATAAATGATTTTTCAACAGTGTAGAGAATATTTTAGTAGTAAAATATGTGATTTTCAGTAGTAGTAAAGTTATTACAACAGTAAGATAGATGATTTTCAGTAGTAAAATCAATTATTATGACAATAAATAAATGATTAGAATAGGAGTAATAATATCCCTTTGATCATGCAATGATCCATTAAATAAGAGGGATAAACTCTAGGTTAAATTAGGGTTTGGATTTCCAACAAAATAAAAAATTTAAATAGTAGTTAACAACCCTAAAACCCTAGATGTATTTCCTTAGATGGTCGTTATAACACTTCAAAAAATTAAATTAAGGTTTTATCAAAGTAGTTTAGGTCAATAGTATGCCTAAATACCCTATATGTCTGGTTTTTTATGGTTGGAAATGAAAATCTACAACAAATAAACCCTAAACTTAACCCTAAAATAGTAAAATGCAATAGTAACGATTGACTATTTCGGAGAAAAAGAATAATGCCTACTATTTTGGGCATATGGGGTCACATAAAGTTTCTTATTTGAGAGAAATGAAGTGGATTATTTTAGGGTGAGGCTTATATATTGTCCATTACTAACCCTAAGAAATCCAATATTTATCCACTAAACAACCTTCCAAGAATTTTGACAAGGGTTTGTTCAAGAATTATCAAAGAGTATGAAGAACCAACACTAGAGAAACACCATCAATCTAAAACTTTATTCATAAACATAACCATAATATGAAAATAGAACACTTACTAAAACCATATTTCATCTAAAATCCTAATTTCCATGTCATCCAAGTAGTAGTAGAATATCCACAAACATAGCTCCCAAAATTTTCTCCTTAGTTAACCATCCATAGCATTTTCCATGAGAGAGAACAAGTAGAAGTATAAAAAAGTGATAAATCTCCAGAAGCAACAACTATTTGAAAGTGAGAAGTGCTTATCTTGTTTATATAAGAGATATATCATCCTTCTCACATAATATAAGCACTAAAAACATAAAATAATTCTTTTATCTCTCATAATTCCTACAGATAAGGACAAAATACATACAAATCCATGATACATGAGGGGATAGGTCCGTAGTACCCCCAACGATGCCTATGAGATGAAGTAAATTATCTCACAAATTAAATTGTCCCATCATAAAGTTCTCTAAGACTCACACGTGTGACACATGTGGCCTCTAAGATGGGATAACTCACTCAAAAGTGGAAAGAATGTGCTTAGAAGTAAAAGTTTGACATGAAAGAATGCAATGTTTCATCTCCAATAGGTATGATGCAGTCTCATAAAAAAATATCATGTCATCATCAAGAAGCCTCAAACATCACATCAATATGCCCCATCCCCAAAAGGTGCAACATCCTATCATCAAAGTGAAACATCCCATCATGAAGGGGTGATATCATCCATGGAAAGGTGCCACATAATATCTCCAAGTACAATGTCCTCAAGCAAGGTTCCAAAATCCTCTATAGTAGGTGAAATTCCCCATCAATCCATCATTATCATGCATGGAATTTCCCATCATCAATGAGCTCAAGTTCATTCCCAAGTATTCTAGGGGCTTCGGTGAATGGATCCATGTGATGAAAACCCTCAACGTCCCCCTAGGAGTGTGAAGCGACCTCTCTCAAGTGGTGGGAATGGAATCTATAAAAGTGGTGTAGTAGCCCCTCAACATCCTCCAAATGATCAAAGTGTCAACCAAGCATGTGCAATCATCATCATTGGAGGGGCTCATGTGGTCCAATATGCATCATGAAGACCGAAGTCCAGGTACAAAATAAAAATACAACATATAAAGTGAGTCATGTTAATAAAAAATCCATTACATAGATCTCACAACATATCCTCTTCAAATTTCACTCTAGCTTAAAAAATTATACAATTTTCCAAGTCTAGGTATGGAAGGGTCATTATTACCCCCTATTAGGTGTGACAGCACCTATACCAAAAGGTATGTCCCAGGAACCCATCAAGGAGTATGTGCAATGGTAGTGGTATGGATTTGGGTTTACTTCATAGAGTGGCTGTCATTGACATGCAAGGACATGTATAATAGTCATCATCATTAGTGCCTTTGTAGAGGGAGTTCTTAGGAAATGAGGTACCCTATCCTTGACACTGTGTCTTGGCATTTTATTTTGTAATTTCTTCCATAAGATATGCATTTATTGCATAGGAATTTGGGTGATGGCCTCTTAGAAAGGGGGTAGAGCTCATTCTTCTTTCTTTTTCTTAGTTTTTGATACTTTTTTTTTTCTTGTTTGTTTCTTTTCCCCACATTTTGAATTGGGCCTTTTTCTGTTTCTATATCATTTTTTATAAAATTGCTTCTACATCAGTATTTCAAGCCCCTTCTTCTCATGGGATTATGAAGAAAAAAACTTTTTGGGATACATGTAACAACCATCCCAAAAGGTAAGACACCATATAAGTGATATATGGAATGAGTTATCCATGGTAAGGGATATGAACATGTTACCCCCATTAAGGCCCCCTAGCAGTACAAAGTTTCCCAAAAATGACAACACTTGACTCACAAATGATAATAACCACCAAGGTGAGACAAGGAAAAAACCATATCCCCATAACATCTTGATTCATTATCCAAATGAACCTTTGATTAACATTTTCAAGCCTCAAGTATTAATATTATCACTCAATATGAAGTGAGAGAACAATATACTTGAGTATGTAAATGCACCATATCATATGAGTGAGATGAGTTGAGAATGCAATGTAAGGCCTCTGTGGGAAACTATTTGTGGAGAGTCTAGAATAAAGGCATTGGATCTATTGTTTGAAATCTGGATCATGGAGAAAACCTTTTCCTCTAGTTACTTCTATAAGTTAGGGGGTAACAAAGGGAATTGCCAATATGTTGGAAGACATTATTTCAAGGTCACCCACATCCAATATTACATCTTTGGAAACTATTATTAACATGGAATTTTTCACCCATAATGCATACAAAGAGACATACACAGAAGATGAATAATTCAAAGAGGTGTTTCATTAGCTATAGGGCCAAATTCATGTAGAAGAAGGTGATGGTAAGGTTGATTATGATCTCCAAAATGGGTTGATCGACATGCTATACAATATCTATGTTCCTAAGGGTGAAATATTTCAGGTTATTAGAGAGGCTCATACTTCCAATCTTGTAGGAAATTTTGGTGCTGGGAAGACAATTGCCAAGTTACAGAGGTATGTGTATTGGCCCATAATGAAACAATATGTAGCTCAATATATTAGAGGATGCATACTTTGTTGTAAAAACAAGATTAGTAATATAAATCAAGGTCTATACCATTTCTTACATGTACCCGCTCTACCTTGGTAAAGTATTTCCATGGATTTTGTGGGTGGTTTTTATACACCTAGGAAGGGACATGACTATATTTTTGTGATAGTTTACAGGTTCAACAAGAAGTGCATTTTTATGCCTTGTAAAAACACCATCAAAGGACAAGAAGCAACAGAAACTTTCTTTGAACAGGTCTGGGTGCACTTTGGGATACTAAGGAGCATCATCTCAGATAGGGATATGAGATTTATTAGTACCTTTTGGACTACACTTTGGGAGATGATGGACACTAATTGCAAGAGATCTACAACATTCCATCCATAGACAGATGGGAAAACAGAAGTAGTCAATAGGAAATTGGTAAAAATTTTGAGGGGTTATAATCATAAGCATCTGAAGACCTGGGATGAAAATATAATCTACGTTCAACACTCATACAACATAAAAATCCATACTTCTACTGGTAAGTTCCCTTTTGAAACTTTATTTAGGTGTTTTCCACCTTCACCTTGAATGTTTCCTTTGGAAAAAATTACAGGATAAGCATTGAAAGTGGAGAAGTTTATTAAAAATATTAGGTAAATCCAATTGCAAGTACATGACACACTAAAGAAGTCACAAGAAAGTATAAGGCCCAACATGATTAGCACGAAATAGAGAAATCATTCAAAGCGGGAGAATGAGTTTGGTTGCAGCTGAATAAGGAAAGACTACAAGGTCATGGTAAGAAGATCAAAGATTTGTGGTATGGTCCATTTGAGGTATTGGAGAAGGTGGGTGATAATGTTTATAGACTTAGTCTACCCCTACACATGTGCATTTAGTTAGTTACAATGAACATGGAGAATCTAAAACTCTATGAGCCTTCCATGTTAGATTGGGAAACTGATGAGTAGTTCCTACCTACCATAGAATACTTAACACTAGAAGCTTACAAAAAGTTGGAAAAATATACAATTTTGTAGAAGAAGTCCAAAACTATAAAACAACAATATCATGATATTTGGTAGATTGTGTTGAAAGGACAACTTCCAGGCAAGGAAAAAGGTACTCTAGGGATATGGTAGAGGAAACATTTCCTAACCTCATTCAATAAAATATTTTGGGGACCAAAAGCCTCCCAAATGGGGAGGTATGATTTATATTGGATAATTATATATTTTTGAATCTATAATGGTAGTTTTTGGGTGGAAAAATCAAAGAAATTGGCTTGCAAGGCCCATTTTAGTAGTAGGTCCCAGTTTGGAGATTTGGGTCTGGAACCTTCCAGAGCCATTTGAGGCATCAAATGACATTTTTTTGGGTCCAAACTTTGTGAGCATATCTCCCAATCCATTAACATTTTTCTACACATTGATACCTTTCCAATGATGCAAAAACCAGCTCAATTGGAGCTCGTACGTGGAAGTTATGCCTCCCACAAGTTGACCTACCTTATTGACCACCATGGTACGAGTGGATGCCATGTTAGCCCCCGTTACTCACACATGTGGGGATATTCATGTGTGTAATTTCAAGAAAATTCTATAAGGTCCAAAATATTATCAATAATTGAGGGTTGAGGATGAAAAAAAACTAACCTTGGATCGTTATCGAGCTATGTTAAATACATTCCCTATTAGGAAGAGAAGGGGTTCCACTCTTTTGTATTGTACTTGTCCCATAGTTGAGAAGATCATTCAAGGACTGGATTTTGGGAGCACAATAAATGAGGTAGGAGATTTTCTAGCAGCCATTTAGGTCGTAGTGTCAAGGGTAACTCCATAGTGAGTGCCTCGTTTCTTTGTACTTTCATTTCATTAATGAAGAAAAGAGAGAAAAGCACAGGCCTCACCTTCTAGTTGGGTTTTCTCCCATATTGGGTTTCCCAGAATACATGTTGTGTTCATTTATGTGGATGGTGTGTTCATTTGCTTAGTATTTCATTTTCATATTAAGTTATTTTAATAAATCTGAGCAATAAGATAGTAATAATTAATTTGGGATCTACGAAAATAAATTGCATAATATAATATTTTAGAATATGTTAAGATATGTTTTGATGAATGGTTCTAGTGGAATGCCCATGACAATTTACAGATCAGTACAATTACAATTAAAGGGTTTAACCAACAGGCCTATCCAAACAATAAGGACCATTATAATATAATAATAGAAATGTATTAACTCAATATCTAGGGATTAACATAACCCTTTGTAAATGGATATTGTGAAGGGTAAGAATGTAGCAAGAGAGCGATATAACTAGGAATGTATTAATCAAAATGAGGGGTTCTTAATTCTCTATTCTAATTCCTTCAACATAACTTTGCATTATTCTATTTTCAACTTATTTAAATGCATGGGAATATCTATTATGTATAGGTATATGTGAACCCCAATTTTGAGCTAGATTTGATATGAATTCCTTGTTATGGAAATATTCCCCTGCGGACAGGTGAACTTTCTTGTGGATTACTAAACCTTATACCAAGACAGAAATAATCATTTGGACACTACCATTCCTATAAACTCATTTTTCTTATTGAAAAAGATAGGAGAAGGTAAAGTAGGATGTACTCTGTTTACAATGTTTGTCCTAGCTACTCCTATCTAAAAGCTTGATCCAACTTCTAGTGCAAATCAATACCTACAATGAACAACGAAAAAGAAGTGACTTCCTTCTACTCTGATGGATTAGGGAAAGAAATTTAATCTATGCAAATAAAATTAAACATATTCAAACACATGAAACCACATACTTGAAGTAAATAGGCCAAGTATATTAGATGAGAAATTCAAAAGAAAAGTTATAATATTCAGATGATGTTGCAACAACCTCTTCAATTCCTCCTCGTCCAACCCTTTCTTGAAAGATGCACAATCAAAATAACAATTCTTTTCTTATTTTCGCCTCCTTTTCACCATGAGAATGCCTCCATTTATAGGCTTTGAGAGGCTCAACTACCTGGGATATATTTGGAATTAGTTGAGGATATGGATCCAATAGTTGTGATATCTTCCTTAGATGCAACCCTGGATTTAGATTCAAGACAAACTAACCCAATCCGTCCAGAGTTATCTTTAGAGGAAAGTGGGATTTCCTCCAATATTCCCTCAACCAATTCAGTGCTACCTTAAAATGGACAAAAGAGTGCTACAATGCTCCCCCTAATATGGAAAAGAAGGATTGACACTCCCTATATATGAGTAGGGGAGCGTTGATGTTCCAAAAAGTTACCAAGATGAGTAGTTCCCTAGTAAAAACACTTGTTCCGACTGTCAAATGATGGGGATTCTTCTTCTAACATGTTTTAGGGTTTGTAGCAAGTTTTTTCATTGTTTCATTCAATATGCAACACTTATGACACTTGAGACAAAAAGTGTGACACTTATGAAACTTGGGAAAAAAAGTGCGACACTTATGACACTTGCAATAATGAAAATGCGACACCGTCGAAGTGACGATTTTTGATGTGTAACATATTTCCCCCAAAAGTGTGAAGTTAGAAAATGAATATTGATGGATGAAACACTTTGTAGATTCTTCGACGCAAGAGTATGTATTTGGAGAACCTGGTAGAGGTTGCAGACAATCATCAAATCATGTTAATATATGTTCCATTCTTGAGGCAGGCATACCTATGCTCGGAATACAAATGAATCAAAGCACGAAAACCAATAAATACACTACGGATCCATGATGATATTGACTAAGGATATGGCCACCAAAATACAATGTGGATCCATCTCTATATGACCTAAACTAATCACAACCATGAAAAATACACAGTGGATCTACAAGATGATAAAACATAGGCACATATCAATACAAAGTGGATCTATGTGACATTATATATATATCAGCATGCTTAAATGATCTCCTTCGTAGCTTGGGAAAAGCAGATAATAGAGTGAACACTCAACCCAAGGTCTTCGTCCCAATCCTGATGTGGTACAAATATATTCATCTGAATAGATTACTTGATGTCGAACATTTTAGAAACCACTTGATTACCAATCATTAAGGTAAATCGTTAACAAGTGTGAGGGAAATCACCAATGATGTGAATGACTCCCAAGGTACCCTATTACATTCCAGTGAATTTGAATAAATGATTTGAGGTCGAACATTCGTGGAATCATTCGATCAGAGGTTAATGATGTAAAACTGTTGTCGGAAGTAAGGAGGAATGCAGGTCCCAAGGTACTAAATTATTTCTAAGTCTAGTTCCCGGATGATGTTTTGAAGTCGACATGAAAATACTCGTCGAAGGGGTGATTTTTACAAGGTATGTTTACCTTTATAAGGATCTTCTAAACTAGTGGTCTTCAAGACAACATATCATCATCTTCAAGGATTCCTCCTTGTAGTTTTGGGTATTTGTAGAAGATTCTTCTCTACTTGTAATTGCTTCGAATAGTTTCTTGACCATTTCTTCTTCTACCATTGCATCTCCTTGGAATGTTTTTAATCCTTTCACTATAGATGAAACCATGTCTTGTTATCCATTGTTATTAGGTATCCACCTTCTATTTAGTTTAGTTTTTTCAGTTCTTTGGGTGATGTTTGAGGCATAACCTCCAACATTTGGAATCCTTAATTATGTCAAATTAATTTATAATAGCTATAGTATCTCTTGCCACTATCTACGCTTAAGGAAGTGATCATATGATCCTTATTCTCAATGAAACACTACCCTTTTTGTTGAAGGATTGTTTCTTCTAGTATGAAGCAACATGATGGCCTTTCAATGCACAAAAGAAACATAGATCATAATAAAACACTCATCAAACTCATGGCCCATTTTCTTAAAATGGAGATAGATAAGAGGGAACTTTCCTTGTACATACATCTTTGGTTTTCCCTTGCTCTTGCAATCTTTCTCACTTGGTATTCCAACTACTAGTGAAATCTTAATTATTGGTGTCATCTCTTTATTTCCCTTATTCGAGATTGAATAGGATTACTAGAGTGATAAAATATTGCATAATCCATTTATTGTTGTTTTTTCTTCTTCTAAACTTGCAATTCCTTCAAACACCCTATTAATGTTCACTAATGTGAATAAGGTCAGAGTCTTTTCAAATATGTTTATTGAGTTTTAGAGTCATGACTTGGTATTAATTAAGGGTTGCCATAATTAATTAATGGTTTTACCTTGAGAAACCATGTCTATTTGTCCCATCATTAAACACACTCTATCATCCATATTGTTTGCAATGAATTTGTCATTAAACCATAGGCTCTACCTAAACCCTAATTGTTGTAGGTTTTGAATTATTTATTTTCATCCTTCTATTGTCCAAGAAGCAATTTCATCCCATCATACATTGGTAGAAATGGAGTCCCTGGAGAAGAAGAAGAAATACAACAAAGGAGGAGACATTGTTCGGTTCTAGCCTCAAGGGATGTATTTGCTAAAATCTGATCATGTTTTCAGAGACTCTTTTCATAAGGTTGTATTTATCACCTTCTATGAGAAGTTGCAAGGTTACAACATAGAGGTGGCAAAGAAGTTTTCGCTTAATTTTGATGGTGCCAAGACCATGATTGAGACACTTGAGTTCTTAGTTTTAGAACAGACCATTGTTATTTCTACAGAGATGCATGCACATGGAGACAGATGGTTCAAAGGTATTCCTTTAGACTTCACATTTTCAAATGACTCATGAGCATCATAATGAATACTTGTTTTTTGGAGTCCCAAGAAAACAAATGCTTGAACAATTTGATAAGCTAATGAGGGAGATTCAGAGGTATTTCACCTATGAAAGGAATTTTAGCAAGGTATATCAATATCATACAAGGTTTCTAATGCATTTTACAAGAAATAAACCCCTTAACTTACCTTTATATCTATATAGGAGTCTTGGGAAAATGGCAGATAGGGTACGAGATAAAGCTAAATAGATTGAGGCTAGTTTGTTTCATTTTTCCCTTATCAATTTGTTAGTATTGGAAGAAATTAAGAAAACCCATACATAATGGGAATGATTTTTAGCCTCAACAAGGTTTCTGTCAGAAACCAATACTCCCAAATCAAAAGAAAATACACCTTCCTCAGCTAAAAGGTATTCTCACTAGGACCTGAAAGTTATAATAGGATAAGAAGCCAAAGATTAGTTGAATCGAGAAAACAAGATGATGAGAGTGTTCTTGAAACCTATGGAAGAAAAAAGAAGGGCATGAAATGGAAACTATAAACCCTAGAAATCCTTTAACTAGATTTGTTGTCAAGAAACTCACCCTAGAAGTCAAAGATGTACATGAAGCTCATGTTCAACGTGAAATTATAGAAAATATTGAGATACAATCTTCACCAGAAAGTAATAGAACAATGCATAGACTGAGAAAACAACTTAAAGAGGAAAAAAACACCATAGTGCAGCTAAGGGAGGAGAAAAGAGAAATGATCATCAAAGTCTCTGAAAATATTGACACATATGAAGAGGCCCTAGAAAACAACTTAAATATGGTAAAGAGGTCTTTGCCTCTACATAGACAAGTTAAGCACCTTTATCAGCAAAACAAGGTCCTACAAGTAGAAAATAGAGCATTGAAGAAGGAGTTGCAGTAGAGAAAATAAGAAGAAGCCAAGAGGAATCTGGATTTACTAGCTCAGGTGGTATCTGAATGATTTGTGGATGGTCATAGGTTTCTCAATAGTTTTGTTTCAGTTTTGATCCTTAATTTTAGATCAGTGGGTCAAACCCTAGTTTTTAAGCTATGGGATACTTAGGGTTTAGATTTTGGTTACTCCAAGCAATATTTTTGAGTAAGGATTATGCATTTTATGGTTCATCATACTTATATTTACGAGGCCAGACTCCTAAATGTTTCTTACACATCAAACATAAGTCATATGATTGAATAAATATAACAACAAAACATTCACAATGAGTTCTTGTTGCGAAAATGTTGAAGTTGCAGTTTCACAGCGAGTTTTTCTGCGAAAATGTTGAAGCTGTAATTTTGCAGTGAGTAGTCGCCTCACATTGTGAAAGTACACCTAACCTCCATATCAACATCCAATCATCTTCCATATGGAGTACAAGTGTTATATGTACATGGATATTCAAAGGACCTAGATTTTTGTCATTTAGTTGATGCATTTAAGTCATAATATGTATATATTTGGTTAGTCAAAACTATTTCCTAGTTTGAAGTAGTTTGTTAGCAGTTTAGTGGAAGTTTTTTTTTTTTTAAGTTGTAACTTGTTCTAAATATAGAGAACCTCCATATGTATCTCTATATATTGTAATGAAAAATATGTAAAAAGGGTTTGAGTGTGTGAGAAGAGGACTTTATTGTGCCGGTATAACTGTCTGAACTTTTTTCAAGGTGATCAATACAAAGGCTCAAAACTTTCAGACTTAGAGTTTCATGTGTTAATGACTTAAAGTATGTGTTTATTCTTGTGAATGTTTATGTTACCTCAACTTCCATTTGAATATTTAAGTCTTTTGGTATTTGATTGAAAAGTTGTGGTTCAAAATTCATTTTAAAATGTTTTTAATCATGTCAATTAAGTACTCCACCCTATCTTCTTAAAATCACATTGGAATTCATCCATAGATAGATGCTCTGATGTGATGATCTATTTTATTTTATCCTCTATCATGCTACAACAAGAATTTGTGACTAAGAGACATTAGCTACCTTGCCTCTGTAACCCGATAGTTCAATTATTGATTTATTGATGATCTTATTTTGTATTCAACCCTTAACTCCATGCCCAATGGTAGATTTATCCTAAATCTGCCACCAATTATTTCTTAAAATATTACCTGTCTGAATATCTAGCCAATGTGCTTAATTAGATAGGCTATCATTCTTGATTGTGCCATAATTTCAATGAGAGAGCCCTCTTTGGATTGGAAGGGATAACTTCTAATCCTAAAGTTGGTTAGAGGTTACCTCCGTGAATTTCCTTTCATAGCCAAGAAATTTACGTAGTGATAACACACGCTTACCTTCAAAAAGTAAATCTTGGTGGTCTTAGCACCTCTTTGAGCCAAAATTTCTTTAATATGTGGTAAGCATTCATTTTCCCCGATATTTTTACTACCTTGAACAACCTTGGAGTACTCACTCATGTCATATTCTCCACTATAAAATCCTAAGCCTTCATGCTTCATCATAGGTTCTACCATAATGGGATCATTAGTCTCTTTGTTGGCATGTTTACAGGTAGAGTGTGATTTTCATTGATGGAAAGAACAATAGTGACGATGGTATGTTTACAGGAAAGAAAAGCAGCAATGAGGAAAGCAACAATCATGGAAAATAGGGAAAGCATAAGTTCATAAGAAGAAGCGAACAATATGAAAATCAAAGCTCAAGAGGAATAACATGAGTATGCAGAGATCAAAGCTTGGAAAGAAGCGTAAGCTAAGGAAGAGGAGCGAATAGTATGTAGAGATCAAATCTCAAAAGACATAGCACTTTGTGGTTTCCAGAAGTGCAGCTAAGATCCAAGAGAATGACTCGTAGGAGGAGAAAAGGTTGAGACCTTTGAACACTTAGAAAATATTCTAAGTCAGAGAGATCAAAGAGATCAGGAGGAAGAACGACAGTGGTCATTGGATAACCAATCTCGAATACCCGATGACCGTTAGATCAGTGCCCAATGACTAGAGGAAGCGCAGAGGAGAAGTACAATTCTGATCCATTGGATCTGAGCACCAAGGATCAATATTCGTTGGATCCAGAAATAAATGCACGAAGGTTAATCCTTTGGATGAGCATAGGAGAGAGGACTTGTCAAAGTCCCAAAGTCTTGAAGTAAGCAGGGACCATCCACTGTCAAGAATGACAGGTGGCACACAATCCTGAACTCTGGAGAAAATCACTGCAAGGATTTTTTAGTTTGAGACTTGAAAAACCAAAAGTCCAAAGAGCTAGAGTAAATTATGACCTTTCATTGAGAGAGGAAACGTGGCGAGAGATCATCATTTGACTGACTCACAGATCAGGAAATCATAGATAGGAGAAGCAATAATTTGCGAATTTCGAGTTCACGATTTCATCACGGTTGTTGGATCACAGAAGGCTGAAGGTCGTCGATCTGGAGTGAGTTTTAGAAAATCGAGAGTTGGGAGAAGGGAGGTGAGTAGTCCTCCAAATCTATGAAATGCAAAGTCACGATGAGATTTGAGTTGTTGGATTCAGAGGACACATGGCGGGAGATCAGAATTTCACTGACTCGTAAATCAGGAATGTCAAAGGAAGAGTTGCAGGAACTCACAAAGTCTGAGTTCATGAATAGGAGATCTCAACCATTAGATCAAGGAATAATCTGAGTCATCAGATCAGTTTGAGTGGACGGACAAGATAAGCGAGGAAAATTTTTAAGGATTCGATTATGCGAATTCTTGTTAGTCGTCGGATCACTTTCAAGTGGAAGGACATGATAATATAGAATATCCGCAAGACTGACAGATCAAGACGTCGATCTAAGATCTTGATCGATGAACAACATTTAGTTTGGGTTTAAAGATACGAGGAGGTTACGCTCCAAAAAGTTTGAGATTGGAAAAATGTGAAGCCCAGAAATATGAAATGAATCAGGACCATCGGATTTGGAGGACATACGAGGATCGTTGGATCAATGTTGTTGGTCAACAAACCACGTCAAAAGACCACATCAGCAAATCACGTCAGCAGTCTACGTGAACAAGGACATGTGGCACAGTCGAAGAATGACAAGTGGCACAGTCGAAGAATGACAGTTGAAATCATCATTTCAGGTACGTACAAATCATGAATCTGAGTGACACATGGCATATGCTCAACTCGTGACATGTTATCGAGTGATGCAAGAGTTACATCACTCCGGGAGTTTTAATTCGGGAACTTTTCCAGTAGAAAATGACAAAAGCTTCGAAGTCACGAAGTGGACACGAGACGTTCGATCTGAAAGATCACTCCGGGAGCATTCTCATCCATCGATCTACTCCAGTGGAAGGATAGCATAAGTTAAAATATCTGAAGTTTGGAGATGCGAAAGGATCGTGAATGTTGTTCCAAAAGGGACACATGTCATTGGATCATGGAATCCGAGTGAAATGATCCAAGAGCAAGTGGAGTTTGAGAATCGAAACTCACGATGCCTAAAATTTGAAATCGATCTCGTTCGTTGGTTTGGAGGGACACATGTCACCTGATCGTTGAGACTAAGGATCACACGTGGAAAAAGGAAAGAAGGTAGAGCCGTCGATTGAAGAGGACATATGTTAGCATATCTTCCATTCTGAAAGATATCCAGTCAACAACAACAGGGTTTGAGATTTGAAAGTCCTGGAGCCTGGATCACAAAGTAAATATCAGTCGTTGATGTAGGAAGGTGAGATCTAGTCCGCAAAGTTGAGAGGACAGATCTGAACCATCCGTTCAAGAGCACCGTCAAGATAATGAGATTGACATTCATGCTCCATTGCAGGGCCAAAACATACTTGGGTCTTAATTATTCATGAGCGGGCTGCAATTGAAATCACGGTTTATGAGAAAGGACACATGGAGGCTTGTAGTGAATTGCGGGGAGAAAAGAGGGTTGCCCTCAAAACACCTCTGGATGCACCCACAATCATGTTGTCACATGAAGCTCATAGCCGAAGTTCATATCGTGAAATTGAGCCAGCGCTCACTAGAAGCTCCTTTTTGGATAGATGTTTGGTCACCGCCGATGATCACGTGAAAGGAAGGGGATTAGCAAGAAAAGATAGCGCATGCTGAGAAGTTTTTCTCCGGAAGGGAAAAGGGTCCAAAGGAATGAGTGTGCAAAAGTTCTCTTTGTAACTGTCGGAAAGGACTAATTGTAGCTGCCATAAATGAAGTGATTGTATCTGCCAGAGAATTCGACGAGCTTGAGTGTGATCGCCAGAGGAGCCGAAGAGTCTCGAGGTAACTGCCAGTGAAGTGAAGATTCATCATTTAGACAATTGACATATGTAAATGCGTCGAAGACTGTAACTTCCAAAGAAGCTGAAGAATCTCAAGATAATGGCCACTGATGAAGAAAATATTCAGGATGATCGCCAGAGAGGATGAAGAGTTGAGTGTGTGCCCTACCAAAGGACTTGGCATGATAAATACACGCAGAACATACAAGATATGGTTTTCTTCTGTTGAGAGTTATTCATGTGGGTAGAAGCATGTTGTTTGCAAGAGATGAAACACACAGAAGAGGCATAGCATATTGAATAGAAATAATACATAGAGCATAAAGTGCAGAAGAAAGAGATAGAGAATAAATGATTATTTGAGAGAGGAAGAGAAAGAGCAGAAGAACAAAAATCTCAAGGAGATGCGGGCATAGAGACATTGATGCAGGCAGAGCAGAGCAGTGTGGCAGAACAATGATGGGACTGGTAATCCATAGATAAATGTTGTATCATTGTGATAAATTCAGGAAAAGAAAAGATTTATATTTAAGGGTGGTAGGGAGGTGCTAGGGAGGACTGTTGTCCTCATAGTTTCAAGTGGGTGCTTGAACATAGGGAGTTGTAGCTTCCATCTAGTTGCAGCCAAAAAAACCAGGGTGGCAGGGTGGTGCAAGGGAGAACTATTGTTCTCTGTTATATAGGTTGGTACCTATGTAACTGGAAGTTGGTGCTGAAACACTCAGGGAGTTGGTGCTTCCTTCTAGTGGGTGCTAGAGAAACCAGGGAGTTGGTTCTTCCTTCTAGTGGGTTCTAGAGAAACCAGAGAGTTGGTGCTCTCAGCAAGTTACAGCTTGTAAAACAGAGGTTGTATCCTCAAAAGGAGTTGGAGCTCCCAAGAATGATAATGTACAGAAAATAAATTTTACTTATCATATCAAGAAGAAGAGGTTTTTCCCTTTATGGGTTTCCTCAGGAAATATCTGTCTCTGTATATTTCATGTGTGTGATTGATGTTGAATATTCTATTTCTTACCTCCCTGCATTATTGTGATCGTCATTGAGTGTTTTGTCAAGAGTTTAAAATGGGCATAATTGTTTAAGAACAGTAACAATCGATTCGCCCCCCCTCTCAGTTTTCCAACACTCTTGTCCCCTATTTCCAATCCCTTGGCTATCATATCCCTTCTTCTTCATCAATTTAGAGCCTATGCATGTGGTATGTAATTATAAATTACCAATTGGCTCATATATTGATTCATAAAGAGAAAATTATTTAGAAGACGTGATTACCATGTTTATCTCAATAATGATGCAATCATTTTGTGTAAAAGTGGAAGGCTCTACTTCTTTCTTTGTCACTCAAACTTCTTCTTGAAGTTTCAACATTATTTTCTCCTTGGTTGTCAAGTCTCGTTGTAGTTATTCCATAGTTTGAGTAAACTTATTAAATTTCTAATAATCCAACTAAATTTCCATCTCTGTTAAATGCATGCACTAATCTCTACACCTATATAAACTTGCCATGGATTAGGCATGGGATTCTTGGTGTTTTTTCAATTGTTTCAAGTACTTTTGCTTGATGTTTTTCTATTTTCACCCAAAAGGTTACATGAAGAACAAAGGTTTCTTTCAGACAAAAATTCCACCCTTGGACCTACCTCCTCATTCAAAATATAGAATTACATTGTATATAATCCTCATGGGTTTGAAATCATCCCTTATATAAAGATAGGAAGAAGTTACAATAGCTTAGGAAAGGAGTAATTACAAAATCTGTCTATATCCTACTTTCTAGGATTTGGTTTTTGGCACACCGAAAATATGCTAAAATATGATTTGATTGCATGATATGAGGAGAAAAAATATTATTTTTAACCTCCAATTCAAATTTGGATCTTACCTGGTCGATTGACAGCTATCCCCATGAATCTCCAAAAATTCTAGAACTCTGTCCACTTTCGTAGCGAACTTTTGTTATAAAACTACCTTAAAAATTATACAATTGATATTTTTGAATCTTTTCCCAAATGACGAACTGTGTTGGGTTGGTTTTGTTTCAACAAGTTAATATGATTATGATGGTTCTCCATAAAATATTTGAGGAAAACCCAGTTAGCGGATTTCGCGAAAATCCAAAAATGGTTGTAGGTGACGGTGGTTTAATTCTCAAAACCCATGAAGTATTTTGACCTGAAATTAAGTGAGTTTATTCATATTACCCTAATTCATATCCTGTCGAAATTCCATGGAAAATAGGCACACGGTTTAAAATTTGTGAATAAAATACACTTTCGCAACGAACTTTTGTAGTGAAGCCTCGTTCCAGCACTTTCGCAACAAACTTTTGTAGTGAGCCTCCAACTATTTGGTTATGTGGAATAAAGGTAAAATCTTGATTTGAAATGTTTAGGTTACACTTTTACATTTCATATCATTCCCTCGAGACTCTTTGATGACATAATAACATGAATTTGGACTTTCAATTGATGACAAAGACTCTATGATGGCATGTGACTAATGGACTTGACTAAACTCTATTCAAGACTAATTAATCTCTTATGACATAACATGACCATTAGGATTACTAAAACATGATGTAATAACCTCTAATTTTCCTCATTCAAATGACCCAAAGAATTCATAATTACCAAAGAACTTGAGAGATGACTAATTTAACCATGTGACTGAACTTTGGTAAGTAACCAAATGGTAACATATACACTCATACAAGGGAAAAACGTGACTTGAAAAATGGTCTTCAAAGACCATAACACGACTTTAATATCCTAAATCTATACATTTGTACATTTATGAACACTAACAAGGTCCACACCAACAGTCTAATCAAAACCCATCAAAATTCACACCAAAAATAAAGAGAACTTCACCCAAAAATTTTGTTTTTTTTTGTCCTAGCATAATCTCATTAAATCTTCCTAAGATATACCAATATCCTCATGAATTTGTCTACTATATAAGAAAATAAATTGCTTACCTAAGATATCAAGGGATAACATAGGCCTAAGTCTTCTAGCAATGATCTTAGAAATACCATTGTACACACCATTACAAAGAGAAATAGGCCTAAAATATTCAAAATATTTAGAGACATATTTCTTTGAAATAATAGCCAATAAAGTATATTTGAAGGCCCCCACAACCTTACTAGAAAGTCTAGGTTCCTCCACAATCATTAATAGATCCTTCCCCAACAAATTAAAAAATCCTATAATAAATTCAATAGCCATTGATATGAGCACATGTTCTTGTCTTTCTAGAAATATTTCAAAGATGGGTTTAAAAGTCAAGGGATCTATGTCACATAGAACCTCATCATCAATATTGTTTAGGTGGTATTTGGCCATGGGTTCCATCCTTCTATCTCCCCCCCACATCTACCTAGGCTCAAGGTGAGATTTAAATCACCTTCCATGATTAAATTATCCTTTCTCAAATCCATGTTCCCAAAAAAGGAATCCCACAAACCTTCCCTACACTGAAAATGAATCCCACAAACCTTCCCTAGATGATTTCATTGTATCATTTTAGATATCTCACTATATTCTTACAATCTTGGCTAACTATATATTTGATTTGATTGATTGAAGGTACAACCAAACATGTACCTGTCAGATATTTCTCCCTCAAGTGAGGGAAGCTCGAGACAAATAGAGGGAAATGAGACTGCATCTAGTAGATATGATACATGAAAAAGGAACAGAGGTGAAAAGGTCAAAAGAAAATTATGTAGACACATGGAATTTTTTCTTGTTGAAGGAGGATCATGCTCTTATGATTGTGAGAGAGTAGGAGACATAGAGGTTCCACTCATGTATAATCATCTAGTGAAACAATGGGTACCTAAGGAACTGTCTCTGTTAGACATTGACTTCATTGTCAATAATAGGATGTATCACATTGTACCATCCTCCTTGCATGGCCTGGGGATATTTTCCATGGATTAAATAACTGTAAAATACAATACAATACTTGAATTGATGGACTATGTCAGACCGTGTTACAATTATAATGATTGGATGCAATTGGCATGATACATGCGAAGTATGTAGAGATATGCACTTGCTGCAAATTATATACAACTAATAAACAACGATAAAAGTAACAGAGCGATTATCTATATTGATGGAAGGCCTAAATCTTCTGGCAATATCATAGGGTTTATAAAAAACACACGACCAGGGAAAATAAACAAAAACCTGAATTTCATATATGAGAGACATGAAGAGAATCAGGTAGTCGTGTGTGCGATAAAAAAGATAGCTATCGGGGCAGAGTTATTACTGGATTACCATTTGAATCTAATAGAAACATCGACTAATAATGTGTGGGTACTTATGCAACACGTATTTAAGCAACCTATACTTATTGCATTATATTTTTTGTATCTTTAACAATGTTTGAAACATTTCATGGTCCCAATTTAATAATAATGTGGGAGGTTGATCGTGGAAAAGTGCCAATTGTAGAACATGTAAACGATTAGCAATTTCAATTTACACTTAATACGAATTTTATTATTTATTTATATAATTTTATTTGTGTGGAAATTAGTTTTTTGTTATCGTTAACAATTTTTTAAATGTTTCGGGGTTCTAATTATATTATAATGTGGTAGGATGATCATGGAAAAAGGGAATTCGTAGAACATGTAAATGATTAACAAATTTGACTTTGATTTTACGTGAATTTTATTGTTTGTTTATATAATTTTATTTGTGTGACGATTATTTATTTAATTTGTTTATATAACTGAAATAGCATTGATTTTATTGAAATATGTAGTCTACAGGTCATGATGATCATGATTCCCCCTTACAACGAGGATTTGTATTCATCCTCTGATCCAATGGTAATGATTAAAAAAAAATCATTAAAGCGAACAAGGAACTTACTTTCTTGTTAGACCTCGCGGATCAAAGTCCTGATGTCATAGAAAGGACCAATCTGGTTATGACACAGCTTAGGACATATCAGGTAATAACCATAATTTAAAGTGATTTTTTTATGTACTGATAAGTTCAATTATGATAATTTGTTTTTTAACTTTTACATTATCTAATGAAAAAACATTTTCTTTCTTATATAGAGATATTTGGAGCCTTTTCATCCTAGTATTGGTAGTAGTGGCACTGCAGAGATGCCACAGAGTCCTGACGTGGGTCATCATATAGCTACTATAATGTTTACTTCTCCATCTTCCACACCATTAGATGGAATCCATGACATGCACCTCCAAGCATCCACACAATGGCCAGGCTCTAGTATAGATGGTGACAGAGATGAGGTCAATGATGTGGTTGATATGGGTGCATTTCCTAGAGCTAGACGTGTGACCATCACGGGACCCTTCTGTTCACATTTTTGGTCAACGATAACGGAATTCCATTAAAAAAAATAATACTCCCAGTTAGTTTTTCATATTTTAATTGTTTCATGTTGTCCATCTCAAACATAAATCATCAATATTATTATTTTTAAATTAATGATCATATATTTTTGTGTGTAGGAAAAGACCATTTTTATAGGCACATGAAGAGTAAGGCCTTGTTTATTTTTGGGTATACCATACGCACAAGGTGAAATTTCCATAATTCCAACCTCAAAACAAAACTTTTGGATTATCTTGAAGGCCTCTTTGGAGTAGAGACCTTCAATAAAAAAACGATAACCTCTGCAGTGGGAGAATATTTAAAATATACGAGGGATGTGTATAGATGAAACTTAGTGATCAACCCTAGGTATGAGTGCCCCCCATCGATTCGATAGATAGAGTGGAAGGTGCTCATTGATGATGCAAAATAAAATAAATTAAGAAAAACAAGAGAACAAATAACTGGTACCCCAAGTTAAATTACAATATTTTGAATTCAATACCTTTAATTTTCTTTAGATCTAAATAAAAGTGTGGTATATAATATACTTGAAACTTTTGATAATAGGTTACCTGACACTTCGAAGGAAACCAGAGAAAGGATTGTGAAACATGGCCAGAACAGGCTAGGCCAGGGCGGCTACTCGAGGTTACAATCACGAATCATAAGTACCCAAACATATCAATAATATTATTTGTATCGCCTTAGAACTTTTAGGTAATTGCATCCAATAACATTAAAAATACATACTCTTACGCAACGTAGGGTGATGAATTTGGAACCGAAACCACAGAGGAAGACCTCCAACTTGGTTACAAGTACGGTTATAAAGTTGTCATTGATCGTAGGAAAATAATGGGGCAGACCCCAATATCCAGTTTGTGGGATAAGGTAAATAAAAATCATTCCACGTTAACATTTCATTACTTATAAAATACATAAATGTTTGATATCGTCCATAAATTTAATGTCTTACTTTGTTTGAATCGGAGGAGAAACACTATCAACGAAGACATTAGTACTGGACAATAGTGTGTTGATAGTGTAACATGGCTAGAAAATCATGCTGCTCCTGAGCAACCCCATCCTAGTGGGGTGCAACCCGATGATGTTCCTATGACTGAGGCCCATGGTGATAAAAATGGATTTATATTAATCATATACTTAATAATTTCATACTTATAAATTTTGTACTTCTAATTTTTATTACTTATACATTTACGGTTTTTTCCTTATAAATTTTGTCATTTCAATGGAAAAGAATGTCGTAGTTGAGCCTCCTCAACTTGAATATCAAGAGTACATGGAATCCATTCCAACGGTGCCCACTAAGAAGCACTAATCAAAGAGACATATCACTATAGAGATCCCTTAGAGACCACTAAGAAGCACTAATCAAATGAATAGCGCCATGGTAGCCACTCTGTGGGAGTGCTAGTCTTGTGGATGTTTGAAAATAAGCATGAAAAGAACAAATTCACCAGATATTGGCTTGGTAACTATGACTAATTCTTTATGAAACAAAGGGAAGAGGGAAGGCTCAAAAAACAATCAACCAAAAAATATCAAACAAAGAAAACGTTAATATGATCCAAGGAAAGACAAGTTAATGTCCTTCCCCAATGGATTCGCTAATTTCTGTTATGGAAATATTCCCTTGTAGATAGGTGAACTTTCCTTTGGATTACTAACCTCTATACAAATACATAAAGTTTCATTTGGACACTACCATTCTTATAAATTCATAATATCCATCAAAAAGAGAGAAGGAGAGGAAGTGTGATGTACCTCTTTTATGACGTTTTTCCTAGACGCTCCAATCCGCGAGATCGATCTGACTCCCGACACAAATTAGTACCTGCAATGGACAACAGAAGACAAACACCTATCTCCTACTCTAATGGATAAAACAAAATCAATTCATCTATGTAGATTAATACAACCATAGACAAGCACATGTAAACATACCATTGAAGGAAATATTCCAAGTATATTAATGAGAAATAAAAATGCTTTGATGGTTTCTCCTCTTTAGGATCATAGGTTTGATATGCTCCAATCTCTTACCCATTTTTCACCTTGGAAAGGCCTCCTTATATAACCTTTGAGAGGCTTGACCACCATGAGTATATTAGGGAATTGGTTGAGGATTTGGCTCCTTATGTTAGTATTTTATCCTAGGATAGTGCCATAGGATAGTATTCGATCCAAACCAACCTCATTTACAAGAGCTAGCCCCTTAGGAAAAGGTGGGAGATCCCAAATTTTCCTCAACCAAAAGTGGTGCTCCCCTATAATTAGAGATAGATAGTTACAACGTTCCATAAATAAGGTAAGGGGGGCTCTACCCTATGGGGTATCACTCCCCCAGCATGTCCATGGGGGAGCTACCCTTCAAAAAGTCCAAAAAATGGTAAATTTTACAAGTAAAAAGTGTGTTTATGGCCTTGAAATGATGGGTTTCTTCCTCCAATATGTCTTAGGGATCATGGAAAATGTTCTTTGATGGTTTCAAGGGGTTAAAAAACATAGAAAAACATAGAAAAGTGAATGTGACACTTATTAAGGGGCATACAGAACTTGACGACACTTGTGACACTTACCAAGGTGCATACAACAATTTTACGACACTTGCGACACTTAGGTTGAGATATTTAAGTGTGGCATTTTGATGTGTAACAATTTCCTCATGCTTCTGCATAGCTCGTAGAAATGCTTCTTTAGTTACTTCCTTCACTTGATCTTTGATATTATCCAGGTTATCCTTAGTCAAGGCTTGGATCACTACTTCCTTGAATGCTTTCCTCTTCTTATGTTTATGTTATATGCACTCCTTAGGGTGCTCCTTTCTCTTATCTCCAGTGTGCAGTGTTGTTTCTGTTGAAATAATGTAATTTCAAAGTGTATTCTTATTATTATATGATATATTATTCATTGGATCAATCCCCATTGTGGATTGATCATGTCGGCTATTGTAATAGGACCAAATCCCCTTTTGTGGATTGGTCAAATGATAATTATAATAGGCAGAATAAGAAGTCGGCCCCAACAGATATTAAAGAAGCCCCATAATATATTAAAGGTGGTTATAGCCACCCAGTTTGAGAAGTCATCCCTGCCAGTGAAGAGACACTTCACACATGCCAGTCTTGTATAAATAAAGAGGTCAACGCCTCACTTAGACACATAACTCACTTGCTCATTTGAGAGACAAGTTTCAGAATTGCAGTTGGAGAAGAAAGAGAGAGAGTGGCACATATTTTGGAGAGGATCTTATGTATTAGCTTTAGTTATCTCTTGGCATTGTATTGGCTATCTATAATAAGGAAGTTTTGTTGGGTTTTCTTCCTCTAGAGGGTTTCCCAGGATAAATATTGTGTCTCTTGTGATTGTGTATTTCTCAGTGATCTTGTCTTTATGTTGTTGTTATCTATTGAAATGAAAAGAACTATAATAATGGCATAAACATTAACATGGTATCAAAGCCAAGTTGAAGAGAGCATCTTTCCAAGAGAAAAACGTCACTATTGTCATACATGCAAATTAGGGATTTTTGATGGTGAAGATTTTTAGCCCCAAAACCATCTAGAAAAGTGTGCCCTCCCTCAAGGATTACTTTGTCATCATCAGCGCACCTTTTCAGTGGGTGGATATCCCAAAAATTGAAACCCTAGTTTCACAAAAGTACCAGAAGTACCAGAAAACCAGTGAACCAGAAGTACCAGAAGTACCAGAGTACCAGAGGTACCAGAAAACCAGAAGCACTAGTCCAAAAATCCACAAATAAAATTTGGAAGGGTAAAAGTTGTATTTTCTCATATCCAAGCACACCAGGCTACTCGCCTCGGCCAAGTGCATCTCCTGGTAAGTTCAAAATTTGATTTTGAGCACTTTCATTTTTTGGTCATTTTCCTAGCTCCAGGTAAAAGATGTCTGCAAGCATGAAGCTTGCTGACAAACTGGAAGGCGTGGAAAACTTTCTTGTCTGGAAGTATAGGATCAACCTGATCCTTGCAGAGAATGACCTAGCAAGATTCATCAAAGAAGAAGTGTCAGAACCTGAAGATGCCGCAGAGAAAGAAAAGCATCAAAAGGACACAATCAGGGCCCAAAGAATCATTGCAGATTCAATCAAAGACCACCTAATTCCTTATGTTTCATCAAATAACACTCCAAAATAAATGTTTGATGCCCTAAGAAGACTATACAAAGGAAAGAAAATAAACCAGAAGATGAATCTAAGAACTCAACTAAAGAATATGAGGATGCAGAAAGGAGAAACGATCCAAGAATATTTCTCTAGAATTTCATAATTCAAACAATAGTTAGAAGCGATTGGAGACACCATAGACAAAGACGAGCTCATAATGACGACCCTAAATGGTCTCAAAATACCTTGGTATGCATTCATCCAAATGATATGTTCCAAAACGGAGAAACTAAAGTTTGATAGTCTATGGGAAGAATTCATCCAAGAAGAAACAAGAGTAGCTAACCGTGAAGCACTACTAGCAAGAGATGATGATCAAGACCTAGCTACTCACACCAAAAGAGGAAGGAAGAAACTCTACTTCCACAAGGAGACTCATAAAGAGCCTTAACCACCAAACAGATTCAATAATAAAGAATCTCATCCAAGGAGATTTCAGAAGAGAGGACAACAAAGGGAAAGAGACTACTCATCTGTACAATGCTATCATTGTGACAAGATGGGACACATTGTGAAATTCTATCCAGCCAAATGAGAAGAATACATGAGGAAACATAAAAGGCACCATGCCCATGCAGTCGAATATGAAGAGCCACCTGCAAAGATGATAAGAGAACAAATCAAAGACTATGTCTTAATCCCAGCCCTCTCAGGATTGGTAACACATGGAGAGGACACATGGCTCATTTATAGTGGTGTCTCCAAGCACATTATAGGTCAGAAAAACATTCTCTCTTGTGTTTCAAAAAAAAAAATTCTCAGAAAGTGACACTTGGAGATAATTACCAATATTCCATGAAGGGAGTGGGAGAATCAAACTACAAACTGAATTCAGGGAATTCATTAAAAATGAAGGATGTACTATATGTACCAGGTTTGAAAAAGAACCTACTCTCCATTTCATCTTTAGAAAAGAAAGGCTACAGAGTTTCCTTTATAGATGGAGAAGTTCTTATGTGGGCTAAAGGAGAAACCATAAATGAAGCAATCATCATTGGAAGTGAAGAAAATGTCTTGTATAGACTAAAGGGTCACTCAAAAACTACCATGGCCCACGCCATTGAAAACTCATGTGAAATTTGGCATAGAAGATTAACTCACATCAACTACAAGGCACTACCATACATATGCAAAGCGGTCACAAGTTTACTAGAACTTAAGGTCGACCATGAAGGCGTATGCAATGGATGTGCAAAGGGAAGGACATCAAGAACCCTTTTTCGAAGAGAGACAACAAAGAAGAAGGAGTCCTATAACTCATTCATTCATATGTGTGTGGCCCAATGCCATTGGCCTCCATTAGCAGGTATGTATACTATGTATCATTCATTGATGATTATTCTCATAAGACCTAGGTGTATCTCTTGAAATCTAAAAATGAAGTGTTCAGCAAGTTCAAGGAATTCGAAGTCTTGATAGAGAATCTTTCTGAAAGAAATATTAAGATACTCAGGTCAGATAATGGAGGAGAATACACCTCAAAAGAGTTCATGAACTTCTACAGAGATGTTGGGCTCAAGAGGGAACTCACTACTCCCTACAATCCCCAACAAAATGGTGTAGCTAAACGAAAGAACAGAATGATAATGGAAGTTGTTAAGACTATGATCCATGATCAAGATCTTCCTATGTGCTTATGGGTAGAAGTAGCAATGACGGTTGTTTATGTGAAAACCCGATTATCCCATAGTGCACTTGGGTTCAAGACCCCAGAAGATATGTTCACCGGAAAGAAGCCAGAGGTAAGCCATCTCAAAATATTTGGTTTCCCAATATTTATTCATATACCGAAAGAGAAGAGAAACAAGTTGGAACCTTCAGGAAAGAAGGGAATATTTGTGGGATACTGTGAGGTCTCCAAGGCCTTCAAAATTTATATACCAGGTCACTGCCACATTGCAATCAGCATGGATGTGACCTTTTATGAAGATGCAATGCTCAAGAAATCAAGAAGATGCCAGCTTGAAGAAGTATATGAAGAGGAACCCGTAATCCCCAAAAATGCAGAGAGGGAGGTTCCCAGAGCTGTAGAACCAGTGAGGGAAGACGTAATTTCCCCTGATGAGGAAATTCCAGAAGATCATGATATATTGGAATTTAAAGAACCACCTCAGATGACAATCCTCCATAAAAGAAATCCATCTTGGGCCAGAGAGCTTATTCAATATGGGGAGAAGTATGGTGTTCCCCAAGGAACCATGAGATAGGTGAAAATACCAAAGCCATTTTCCAGTTATACAGCTTTGATGTGTGACCTGCTAGAGAAGGAGCCTACCATCTTTGAAGAAGCCTTTCAGATGAAAGAATGGGCAGATGCCATAACAAAGGAATACCAATCCATAATCAAGAATGATGTATGGGAAATAGTTCCCAGACCGAAGAGTAAAGATGTGGTATCCTCCAAATGGCTTTTCAAAATAAAACATGTTGCTGACGGATGTATTGAAAAATATAAAGCAAGATTCATCGCTCGAGGCTTTTCTCAAAAAGAAAGCATTGACTATGAAGAGACATTCGCTCCTGTAGCCAGATACACTTTGATCAAAACCTTCATAGCCCTTGCAACTAAGATGAAGTGGAAGTTACACCAAATGGACGTAAAGACAACCTTTCTAAGTGGTGTCATCGAAGAGGAAGTGTATATAGAGCAACCTCAAGGATTTGAAGTTGAAGACAGGAAGTCTCATGTCTGTAAATTGAAGAAAGCATTATACGAATTGAAGCAAGTTCCCAGAGCTTGGTATGGACATATAGACAGTTTCTTGACGAGCTTAGGATTTACCAAGAGTAAAGCATATTCTAACCTCTACTTCAAGGTTATGAATGATGAGCCAGTGATATTATTGCTATATGTGGATGACCTATTCTTAACTGGAGAATAAAATCTCATCACCAAATGTAAGAAGAGACTTGCCTTAGAATTTGAAATGAAAGACCTTGGCCTAATGCATTATTTCTTAGGTCTTGAGGTATGGTAGAGTCTAGAGAGAATCTTCCTTAACCAAGGGAATTATGTAGTCAAGATGTTGAAGATATTCGAAATGTTGGAATGAAAGCCCATGAATACACCCATGGAAGCGAAACTGAAGCTGCTGATTGACACTTTGTCAAAATCGATTGATGCCACCTTGTACAGACAGATTATTGGATCGTTGATGTACCTGATGAACACCAGACCAGACATTTGTTTTGCCATGAACAACTTGAGTCAGTTTCTGGTAGAGCCTAGACATGTTCACCTTGTGGTTGTAAAACATATGATGAGGTAACTTAAAGGTACAATAGATTTTGGTCTCAGCTATGAAGGAGATCATGATTTCACATTGAGTGGATATACTGATGCATATTGGGCAGGAAGTGTTTCTGATAGGAAAAACACTTCAATATGTTGTTTCAGTTTGGGATTAGCTATGATCTCGTGGCAGAGTAGGAAGCAATCCAACATTGCTCTCAGCACAACGAAATCAGAATACATTGTTGCATGTTCTTCCATCTATGAAGCTATATGGCTTAGAAAGTTGTTGACCAGTCAATTTGACCTAAAGATGGAAGCAACCACGATCCTATGTGACAACCAGAGCTGCATAAAGATGACAAAGAATCCTGTATTCCATGATAGGTCGAAGCACATAGAGATCTGATATCATTGCATCCATGACATGGTGCAGAGAGGAGCCTTAAATCTCTAGTACATTAGCACGAATGAATAGGTTGCTGATGTGTTGACCAAGCCTCTATCTCGTGTAAAGTTTTATCACTTTCGAGATAAGCTTGGTATATTCCGAAAGGACCTTCCTCAAAAGAGGGAGTAGTTTTTGTGATGAGACATCTCTTGCTTCCGACCGGATGGTTGTGACGTAAAGCAAGATGATGTGATATGACTAGCATTGAGCTTCTGGTTGGATATCTATGACGTAAAGCCAGTCTAGTATCTTGCTTCCGACCTATTGGTTGTGACATAAAGTAGGACGTATACCTTTCTTCCGACCCTATGGTTGTGACGTAAAGCAAGATGATGTGATATGACTAGTACTATGCTTCCGGCTATACAACTGCAATGTAAAGCAAGTCTAGTACCCTGCTTCCAACCTGATGGTTGTGACATAAAGCAGGATGTGCTCCTTGCTTCTGACCTTATGGTTGTGATGTAAAGCAAGAAGATGTGATGAGACTAGTACTGAGCTTCCGGCTAGATAGATTTCATGTAAAGCCAGTCTAGTATCCTACTTCCAACCTGATGTTTGTGACGTAAAGCAGGACGTATACCTTTCTTCCGACCTTATGGTTGTGACATAAAGAAAGATGATGAGATGAGGCTAACACTATGCTTTTGACTGGATATCTGTGATGTAAATCCAGTCTAGCATCCTGCTTCTGACCTTATGGTTGCGACGTAAAGGAGGACGAGTATCTTGCTTCCATCTTTATTGTTGTGACGTAAAGTAAGAGTATGAGACGAGACTAGAACTGTGCTTTCGGCTTGATAGTTGTGACGTAAATCCATTCTAGTATGATGATGATGAGCCAGCCTCATGATGTGATGATGATGATGTATTAGTTTTATACTAATCCATATTGATGTAGATAATGATTGCATTCGTTTGAGAATGACGATGGCTACCAATGAAGAAAACTTCTGATGATTTATAGATATGTTAGTCAGTGCTCCAAGATGATATTAAGGATGTTGCCCTCCTGATGTCGTTGATGATGCAAACCTCTCTCTCGCCTGATGCTATTGAACAATACCCTTCTTGTTAAGGGGGAGTGTTGAAATAATGTAACTGCAAAGTGTATTCTTATTATTATATGATATATTATTCATTGGATCAATCCCCATTGTGGATTGATCATGTCAACTATTGTAATAGGACCAAATCCCCTTTTGCGGATTGGTCAAATGATAATTATAACAAGAAGAATAAGAAGTCATCCCCAACAGATATTAAAGAGGCCCTAAAATATATTAAAGGTGGTTATAACCACCCAGTTTGAGAAGTCAGCCCTGCCAGTGAAGAGACACTTCACACGTGCCAATCTTGTATAAATAAAGAGGCTAGCACCTCACTTAGACACACAACGCACTTTCTCATTTGAGAGACAAGTTTCAGAATTGCAGTTGGAGAAGAAAGAGAGAGAGAGGTGCATATTTTGGAGAGGATATTCTGTATTAGCTTGAGTTATCTCTTGGCATTGTATTGGCTATCTATAATAAGGAAGTTTTGTTTGGTTTTCTTCCCCTAGAGAGTTTCCCAGGATAAATGTTGTGTCTCTTGTGATTGTGTATTTCTAAGTGATCTTGTCTTTATGTTGTTGTTATCTATTGAAATGAAAAGAACTATAATAATGGCATAAACATTAATAGTTTCATTGTTTCCTTCACCATTCTCTTGTTCTTCATGTTTCTGTTCTTCTTCTTGATCCTTCTCTAGTTGTTGTGTCTCCTTCTGCATTGTTTTTGTCACTGGTGTTTTCCACTCTACTTCCTAGTCATTGAAAATATGGATGGAATCTTTCTCTATCAGTATGTAGGTAGTCAGAAACCATTGTTGATCTAGATCCCTCTTTGCTTTAGCATGCATGTGGTGTGGCCCTACCTTGAAACACACAATTTCTTTGTATGCTTCAACTATTGGGGGTAGAATGCGCAACGTGTCCTCGATTCATTTTCGGGTTGTATCCTGATAGATGTATAAGGAAATGTTGTTATACATTTTCATGTTCTTGTGTGTGGTATGACACAAAGAGGCATATATTATTTCCAGGAATGATTGTTTCATACCTTTTAGGAACTAGGTTTATTTCGGCTCCCTCCAAGCAACTAATGCAATCAAATATAAAACCAAGAATAATGAAACTTCATTCCTTTCTCGTATGCTTCCCTGCAATTAGTTAAGAGCTGATTTACCAATAATGTCACCCAATTCATATGTACTCCTATCGTGCACTTCTCTGTTTCTTCTATTACTCCTACTAGCACCTAATCTCTACGACACTTGCTGAGTAATTTGCATTCCAACACCTGCATCACAAACCTTATAATCATTGTTGATGCTTGATACGCCTAATCCATGTGCTCCTATGTGTGTGTTTATTTTTCCTTCATTTTTTTCTGCTAGTTCTTTCTTGTGAGCCTTGTCTATGAACAGAGGTAGTGGGTCTTCTCCTACTGACGATAATCCTGTAATCCACACAATGAGTTGGGTGTCAATTGACACTGGCCTGTCCAATCAGAGGAACCATCCATGGATGTAACTCAGTAATAACTTGACAAATTTTTTTATTTATGCACCTCTGCTAAAATGTGGGATCTCCAATAGCTTCAGTATGCCTGTTCTTTGCAGTCACGTGGCCCATTCTTGCTGTTATAATGTGGTTATAAGTGAATCTGGGTTGGATGATGTGCGTAGGTAATTATGTGGCACTAACTCTGGAAACTTCTTTAGATCTTCCAGATCATGGTATGAAAACCTCAGGTTTCCTTTCGTGCCCAACATATCTCCCTTGACAGTGACCCCAAGTGGAATCACTAGTGTAACTAGGTCATACTTCGGGTCGTTCTACAATATAACTTGCTTTGTTGTAGGGATTATAGGGGGCACATACACTCTAGCAAATTTGATTCGGTCTTATGCTTCTACTCTTGGGATTTCTTCCTGTACTTGTGTTGTTTCCTTCTCAGTGCATGGATTCTTCGTTCCTAATGTGGATGCTCCTTCCTTTGGTGGTTCCATACCTCTCTTTACTTCATCTCTGTCTGCAACTCACTCGACTCTTCTCTAGATATTTGTGCTCTTTGAATGTTACGCAACAAAACCCTTTATCATTGGCCCTTGTCTTCTTTTATAGGTTGTTTCTAGTTGTTTCATTCCTCTTCACACCCAAATTCTCAGTCCCATCTGGTTGTATTCACATTCAATTTTTTCTATATTTTGCATTAAATTCATATATTTTGGTGAATCCTGGTCTATATTTTCCATCCTATCAAAATCTCATCGTTGTTATTCATTTATGACTATGCGTTCCCATTGTATCTCCATTATGTTTTTTCTTTAATGATTTACACGTCCTCTGTGCAGGTCCTTATCATCGGTCTTCAATTCTCCTTTTTGCACTAGTTCAATTTTCCTTCCTTTCCACAACATTTTCTTATTCATATTTGACTCTTTGAATGATGCCCGATTTAGAACTTTATCTCTTTAAATGTTTATTGTGGCTTTCCTCAAGCTCTTTTATTTCTTTTTCTTTTCTTTTTTTTCCCTCTATAATAGAATATAATAAAAATACCATGGTACACATATTGTGTGCTCAGACTAGTGCGCAAAAGCACAATTGTCCCTATACATTTTCAATCGACTACCATTTACAATCCCTTCCATGGTTTCCCCATTCAATTTCTCCAACTGAACAACACTTTCTTCTGTCATAAATCTTATCACATATGGACCCAACCAATACATTTGGAAATTTCCAAGGTGCTGCAAAAAATTGTTTTCATAGAGCAAAACTAGGTCTCCTATCCGGAACCTATTCTTTTTAATATGTTTTTCATGCCATGCCTTTTTTAGTGCTTTTTGAACCCGCTAATGAAATCTTGTGACAAAGTAGTCTTCCTCTAGTTCCACTAGCTCTGATAGTCTTTTCTCTACTGCTCTAGAATCTGTGATCTATGTCAGCGCGGAAATGCGCAAACTCGGCACATTTAATTCCATAGGCATAATTTATTCCTATCCATATGCTAATCAGAATGGTGCTTGTCCTATCAATTTTTTACATGTAGTCTAATATACCCATAATACTGCAGGAATCCTTAAGTCCCAATCATCTCGATTTTCATTACATATCTTTGTCAACACATGCTCTAGGATCTTGTTAAATGATTTGATTGTTCCATTCACCTGAGGATGATAAGGTGTGTTCTTCTAGTTATAAATATGAAATTATTATATCAAAGAAGCAATCGTTCTATTCAATAAATGGGTCCCCTGATCAATCATAAGGATTATAAAAAATTCTCAAAGAGAAACTGTGTAGCAGTCTCCATGCTGAAATCTCTAACAGGTTCTACTTCAACCCATCGGGTAAAATAATCTGTCACAACGATTATATATCTTGCTCCTAACCTTTTTTCTGGTGGTTTTATCGATCCAATCAAATCAACTGCCCATTTATCAAAAGTATGCAACATAACTTGCGATATTAAAGGAATCTTGTCTCTTCTAGATGGCTTTCAAAGTCTCTGGCAGACATCACAGGTTTGACAAAACTCCTTAGCATCCTTATGAAGAGTGGGCCACCACAGTCCTGCATGCAAAATCTTTCGAGTTGTCATTTTCCCTACATAGTGGCCTCCCACAACTCCTTCATGTGCCTCTGATAATATCATAGGCTTCTCGTGCTCTAATGCGCATCATTGAAGAATACCATCTCCACCTAATTTATACAAATTCCCCGCTATAAGATGATAATTTGTTTCCTTTACTACTAATTGTTTCTTCTGCGCAGTTGTAAAGTTGGGTGGGGCTACTCCTGTGCTCAAGAATTGGACAATATCTACAAATTAATCATCAACCATCTGTACTGCGAACAAGTGTGCATCTGGTAGAGTATCATTCAAATTTCCTGCATCTTCTCATGTTAATATGGGCGACAAATGATCAGGTCCTGAGTTTAATTTCCTTGGTTTCACAATTACTTCAAAGTCTTACTCCTAAAATAATAACATCCATCTGAATATATATTCTGCCCCAACACTGGCTTATTGACTAAGTATCTCAATGCAAAATTATCTGTGTACATTTTAAAGTGTGATCCTAGCAGATAATTCCTAAACTTGTGTAGTGCATACACCATTGCTAGTCCTTCATTCTTTGTAGTAGTGTAATTCTATTCAGTATTCAACAAATTTCTTCTTGAAAATGAAATGGGATGATCCAAAAGTCCTTCCCCTGGCTGAGATAGAACTATGCCTACAGCTAAAGATGATGCATCTATGTGGACGTGGAATTCCTTCTTCCAATATGGAAATACTAAAATAGGTTTGGTAACCAATTTTTGCTTCAAGATATCCAAACTTTGTTTACATTCCTCATTCCATTGAAACTTAACCTCCTTCTTCGACAATTTTTCCAACATGGCTATGATTTGTGTGTATCCCTTAATGGAATTTTTGTAGTACCTCATATGAACCAATATTTCCTGTAGTTGTCGTACTGAAGTAGGTGGTATAAAATCAACAATCTTCATAGGATCAACTAAAAGTCCTTGTTAACATACTGCATGGCCCAAAAACATTCTAAATGGTGCACACAAAATACATTTATTCAAGTTCAAGGAAATCTATAACTATTTACATTTGTCCAACATCAAGCACAAAGTTTCAACATGATATTTCAACAAACTGAACACTATCCAATCATCTAAATAGACTTCTAGGAATTTATGAATGAATTCTTTAAACGTTGGGACAATAACCCGAAAAAATATGGTTGCCGCATTTTTCAACCCAAACGACATGAATGTATACTGATAACATTACCATTCTATCACAAATGTTGTCTTATGCCTATTTTCATGTGCAATCTTAATCTGGTGATACTCAGAGAATCCATCAGTAAATGAGTAATCTTCATGACCTCCTACATTCACCAAAAATTCATTTGTAAACAAGGCGGGAAATAGGTCATGTAAGTAAGCATCATTAAATTTTCATAGATCCACACAAATTTTAATTCCACATGTTTTGTTGTCCTGAATCACCATCAGACTGATCCATTATGACTATGTGATAGGTTCAATAATCACAGCTTCCAACATCCTATATATTTATTCTTATATACTGGGTTCAATCGGTATGGTCTCTTCTTCATTTTTTTGGCATCCATCTTCAAAGGAATCTTCATCTCCCCTAGCTCCCCAACAATCCATTTCATTTTAGAAAATGAAGTAGAAAAAATGTCCCAGTATTTGCGCAGTAAATCAACAATATTCTCGTCGGTTTCTTCATTCTAGTAATCTCCAATGGTTTTGAACTTGGGATTATCCTTTGTACCAATATTCACCTTGCGCATTTTCAACGAATTTGCATACTTGACATATTCAAGTTCAGGACCCTCTACTATGCGCTCTCCTTCGGTTTCTGGTATTTGCAAATTTATCAGGTCTTTGTCCTCCTGGTCTTCTCCAACCATGTTATAGCATTCAAACACCTCTTGAAAAGTCATAGAATATATGGGCACATTATATAAGGTTGTTGGTATCGTCAAGTCTTCTGATGTAAATATCTTGTTCTTGATAATATGCAAAGTTGTATCTACTAAAGGGGCATCATATTCAAACTTGAAAGTTAACTTAACATTATGATTCAAGCATTCCCAGTCTTTTGTTCTTCTACGTACTTCCATTTCTAAGTACCAGTTCTTCGAGATCATGTCCAAAGTGTGTAAAAACTAGTGCTTGCATTCTTTCTTAGGTACTAAACTCCATGTCGCAGTGCACCATGAAAGATGATCAGTAGGAAAACTCAACTCAGTATACTTATGTGCATAATATTCAGTTTTTGTCCCAAACATAACATGTAACAGTGTTCTACATTACTTCAAATTATCTATTCTATCCTTATTCATAACCCACCATATTGCAGAAGTTTCTTTCAACACGATATATAACACTAGTAATCTTTGTTGATTTGGTATCTACAATTAAAATTATTTTACAAAATGATATGCATCTGTTATTCGATCACACTTCGGGGGATCATATACCTCAACTCTAATCCAGCGCAATGTGCAGTTAATACAAGCACATCTCCTTGTAGATACTTCATGTAATCTCTTTTGCCAATGTCCTAGGGATTCTTTTGAATCCGACGTGCACGAACTGATACTTCGCCAGCTGAGTACACCCTCAGCAGTAAGATTAATATAGTCATCCATCTTCATTGTCACATTTGAAAGGTTATCAAGTTATTTTCCCCTTGTTGGTTCCACATATATCCTTCCTTTTGTGGGATCCAATAGCACGATAATTCTCAAGTCTGCTACTTCAAATATCATTTTCCTCTTATTCGGATCGATAATGATTTGGGTATCAAAATTCCAATCGATTCCAAGTAATGTTGGATAAGGTTTAATACCATCCACTATCTTTATTAGTTCAAAATATGCTATGATTTGCACTCCATCGATGTTAACATTCACCCCTATCAATCTTCCAATTAGAACAATCTTATGTCAGTTTGTTGGCCTCAACTGAATTGGTGACCAGATCAACTTTGGTTTTCCCCATCATTTCCCATGTATTCTTTGGAATGACATTCACATTAGATCCTATATCCAAGATGATATTATCCATATCATAATATCCTACCTTCACGTTAAGTTAGAATTCCCTATTCATCCTCTTCTTGCGTGGTACCTAGTTAAATGCTTGTTGTGCACTAGGTACTTCTTTATCTTGCATGCATTGGTCGATCATCCTGCCCAGTGAATTCAATGTAGTTTCATCCTTAATTAGTTCTAAACAACTCTTTAAGAAATTTTTTAGAGTACTTAGCTTCTCAACTTCCCTTTATGTCATCGAGGGGTCATAGGATGGAGGCATGTCATACACAGGTTGTGAAGTCGATGCTACCCATTTTGTTTCTAACAACTCCTTCATTGCTTGATTCTATGTGTCTCTTTATTTAAGAGGATCAAATGTCAAATGAGGTTCTATTTCTTTCCTAACCCATTAATCAGTTTGAATTCCTTGTTTTTCCGCATCAACTCATGTTCTTGCTCCTCTGCGTGTAACTGCTACTACCCTTGGTCGATCGTCATGCTCTTCCACTTTTATCATCTAAACATTTTGGTTCTTATTTTATTTCCACTTTGTCATAAAATGTGGAAAGTCTTTCGTTGCATGATCCAGTTTCCTATATTATGTGAACATTGTACATGGATTTAGACAATCTTGTGTCAAATGCCAAAGCTAGTTGCAGTTATAACAGATAATTGGTCCTCTTCCTCTGTCGAATCCTCCTCTTCTCCAGCGTCAGAATCCTCTTCTTCATCCTTGTGTTTCAACACCCCTCCTTCCTATCCTTCTTCCAATTGAAATCTATATGCATCTACGGTGTGTTCTCTCATTATATCAAATGTGAGACCTTTCTTTTCATCATGTCCCACAAAATTAAAAAATTGAAAAACAAGTTCTTGGCAGTGCTCTGATATTTCTGATTCAATGGATAGGAAGTCGGGTGATGACCCATTTTTATTCATATTTCACACCACACCCATCCTCCTAGGCCTAAGGGATTCTATGCTCCTATAGCCAAATATTCTTTAAAATATGGGCACTTGTTCTTATGATTCCCTTGTTTTTTTCATGTGATACACCAAACTTCTTCACGCTTTTATTTCCCTTTATCAAGCTCCTAAAACTGAACTTTCAAAGTTGCTAGCTGCGACTGAACTTGATCCATCCCTATTCCATTTTCTCCTACATGGGATTCTTCCAGTTTCATGGCTATCTCTAGCACTTATGACTATGACATAATCTTATGATGTGTTTATGGGAATCATATATATGGTAACAATCCCACAGTGAACCATTCCCTATGTTACTCATCTAGAATCTGGAAGGTCAATCGATCCATCAGTATCTTGAATCTATGGTCAAAATCCCATATTGATTCCTTATGCAACTACTTGATCTCCTTCATTTATTTAATACACTGTGACTCAGACTTTGGTTTATGTAATTATTTTAAAAAAAAAATCCTGATGTCTACCAACATTCTAGATTGTCCTATGGGCGAAGTGGACTGATACTTCATATAGTAGAGTAACGCACAGTCTCTGAATTTCAGCACTAATTGCGTGATTTTCGCATCTTCATCCTGGATGTTCTTCATGATCCATATTTCTTTAGATACAAATAAGTGTTGTTTTGGATCTTTTGTCTCTACTCCGTGAAAGAAAAGTATTCTCAATGTGGGGTCTACCCCTGCCATTTTTCACTATGTAGTATTCTTCTTTCTTGTCACTAACTAATTTTGGTTTATGACACTACTTCCACTACCCTAACTACCTTTATTGTTATCCTTGTTGTCCTCACTAACTACAAGTGTTCACGACAAAGTTTCAAACCTTGGAGATGCACACTGGGTCATGGGTTTGATGCAGATTCTAGCATGAGTGGGATGTAATGGATATCCTTTTGTTGGACTGAGATGAAAATTCTTTTATGTTGTGTGTGGTATTCCTTCAATATAGAGTACTACTCTAGTGTCTCTTTCCTCAACCTCATGATGTTTCTCTTCTCTATCGGCCACAGTCCTCTTCCTACTGTACCAAAATAATTTTCCCTTGTGCAATACTCCAATATCTTCTTCTATTGCACATTCTTCGTCTCTCATCATTCTTATTCCATTTGTTCCTCATTTATTCCTTACTATATCCCTCTTCTCCATACACTCATTTTCGATACTGAGAGGGGGGTGAATTAGTATCAAGTACAATTTAACACTTTTACAACTTTACTTTCCAATCATATAATATATCCAATGAAGAGCACAAGAAGAGATACACAATGTACAATAGATATAAGTGGAAATCCACTGAATGTTTTTCTTATATAATTATTTCATTAAAAGGAAGCTACAAATTCCAATTTCTCAATCTCCAACTAGAAGGAGGATTTGACCCCCTAATTTCCAGGCTCCAACTAGAAGGAAACTCCAACTCTCTATATTTTTTGGCACCAATCGGAAGGAGGCTACAACGCCCTTTCCTTTCCCCTTCCTTCCACCCTTATATGAGAAAATAAATTTTTCATAGTCACCATTAAACCATAAATCCAACAATCACATAAACCTGGTCAATAGTTCTTCGAGACTGATCTGTTGCCCAGAAACCTTCTGCAATTCTTTGTTAGTTGTTCAGATTACAGATCTCCTTGCATGATAGATACTAGTAAACTAGTGGGGCCTCGCATGATGAGGTTAGGAAAACCTGCAAGTGCCTTGCGGGACACTCTATTCTCAACCCTAGAGGGCTTAATCAATTAGGGATTTTTAGAAATCCCCCTCGCACCTGCGACTTTGACCTTCCTCGCACCTGCAGCTTTGAGTGCAGCTTCCTCCATACAAATTCTCTACCAAACTTGGGCTTAGAACTAGCTTTCTTGGATGATTCAAATGAGAGGGTATTCCATGTGTATTTATACCCATCCAATCACTTTCTTTTTTGATATCAGGGCCAACCTATCATTTATTTTTTTGTATTACTTTTCTTTAATTGTCTTTAAGGATGACCTGTAATTTCTTGTTTCCATTTCACATTTTCATCTTCAAGAAGGAATATCTCCTCAAGCGTAAGGAGCCACTTGTCATGCCACCTATCATTGGAAACAATTTGATGAGTTCTATCAATCCATGGGGGTTCTACATGAATTTTTAATGTCCTTCATAATCATTTTCTTCAACCAATCTGCGGGGCTTATAAACTTCTTCTAGAGTTGACATTAATGAAAACCAAATTTCTAACACTCAGACCATCCCATGATCATCCCCTAGTCCCCCTATGGGCGCAAAGGTTCCTAGCTACTAGGGTGATCAGATTCAAACCTCATAACCCCCTTATCATACAACAATATCTTGATCCAAGTAGACACTGATTTTAAATATCTTCCATGTAGACCATTAAAGAACTCTCTTTAAGTAGTATTATATGATTGGGTACAATATATAGAAAACTCAGTAATATAACCCCCAATACACTATCCAGCCATAAATCAACTATGCACAAGATCCGTTTACTTATAGTATTAACTTGCCAAATCAACTCAAGGGTCCAACACCTTGGAACAATAGTGCATAATTTCCCGTTATTTTCAGTGAACCTCTGTAACCACTCAACCAAAATTATTGGGAAATCAACAAAGAAAATATCATGTCAGTATGTAAATACATACCTCTGTATCCACTGCTTCAAACTGATCTATGATTTATTATTTTGATCTTTGGAAAACTCATGCTCCTTTTCCTCTAACCACTTTCTTATCTCTTCCTTAGTTGGCCTCCACATTCCCCTCAGTCACAGATCTCAATCCCAACAACGGAACCATTTGTTGGTGCACAGTGGGAAGACATAGGGTTCAACATGAATTCACCAACAAAACCCTTAGATACTAGCCCTATCGGCATCACCCACAATTAGGTGATGTCTCAATTGAGGTATCTATGGGAACTACAAAAACCAGGTTTCCGCAGTGGTGAAGGGATGTGAGGCATTCCTCATAACCAATATACTTATCATTAGTTTATTATACCTTATTTCATGTGTGCACAAGCATAATAACTTGTAAGATATTTAGAAAAATAGAGATACATAATATGCACACAATAAATAGAACAACAAACACATCATGACATAGAGACACCATATTTAACGTGGTTCACCCAAGATGGGCTATGTCCACAACGACCGACTTCTTACTATATTATTCAGAATCATTGATTACAAAATATGTGCACTACGCTATACATCACACCCTTGTCATTTTCCTATCTCTTTATTTATCTTTGTCACTCTTTACTCTTTCATCCTCGCATACATTGCATACTTTTTCTCTTACATTACATTACATACTTAATTTTCTGACTACTCTTTATCCCAAAACCCTTACATATTTATACAATTACAATAGGGACTAACCCTTGTCAATGGACCCAAAATTTCTAACGACTTCAATGGTATTCCTTCCTTTGTGTGTGTTGATCCTAAATGTGTTCCACCTGTCTTTCCTTATTCAATACACTATAAATAGCTCCCAATACTAGTCCCAAAATCCTATCCCAACATAGGCCATGAAAGAGGAACGTTTGCATCGAGAAGAAGTTTCAACTTCAAGAAAAGGAATTGAGTGTATAATTTGAGAAAAATGTTAATTGTACTAGAATTTGCATCAAAAATAAATAGAGCAACTTAAAACCACACATGCTCAATAAGTGACGAGGCTCCAAGGGGAAAAATTGGAGATATTAAGTAAATATAATGAGAAAATAGAGGACCAAGTTTGGAAATCATAACAATACAATGATCTCCTAGAGAAGACTATAGAAGAAATAAAAAAGGGAATTGTTGTCTTTGATATAATCAAATAAGAAGATACCTGAGAAAATGAAGCACTAAGAGATGTGCAAAATAAATTCTTCTTTTTATTACACAGAATTCAAAAGAATCAGTCGGATCACCTCAAGTTGGGTAAGCAGATGAATTTTGTGAAGGAAAAGTATCTGAAAGTTCAAAGCACCTATGACAGTATTGTCAACTGGAAATTTGATTTTGATAATCCTACTAACATCCTACCAATGTATACATCCAAGCAGAGGATCAAATACCAGGTGTTATTCAACACTAGGAAATATATCCTCCATAATATAAAAAACACCCAGGAAACAATTGAAAAATCTTGCAAAAGACCATGGAGAACAACATATGACCTACTAAAACAAATTAGGATGGAAACCTTGACAAATTTAGAAAAATCAGGACCAAATCAGATGACAATAGAATATGTGGAGACTAGAAGGAACCTCAACATGAAGTCCATTTGAGAAATTAAGAGGTTGACAAGGAAGTGTTAGAAACCAGGATAATAAAGCCAAACTAGTTGATCCAATCAACCAAACAATTTATATAGCAAGAAGAAGAATCCCTAAAGATATAAGTAGTGACTGGGCCAACCCCTATCTGTGACAGTGAAATTGAGATCGAGAAAATGCAGCTAAACAGAATAGATTCCATATCAGAATATTTCAAACTATGGAAATACTTTAGGGACAAAATGAAAATTCTGAAAACTACTTGATTATTTGTAATAGACTTCTATATTTTGATTATGTTGCAATCATTGTAAAGTCCCAGTCGGGAATGTGAAATGAAACATTGTAACTGTCTTCTGACAGGATGACAATTACTGAATACAAAAATACACTCCTAATGTATTGTAAAAGAGATGGTTGTAACGAGTGTTGTGTCCTTTTTGTCACTCCAATGAGAAAAAGAAGGGCATCTGCAAGTCTAGTTGGGCCTACTAGACAAGAAAAAGGTTAGTGTATGAATAAAATGACTCAATCACATGAAATAAACAAACAGCTAATCTAATAGCAAGTAAATAAACAAAACTAAAATGCATAAGGAAATTAGAACCAAAATTAATCAAAAAATTGACCAATATTCATGCCACCAATGGAGAAATTATATTAGTGGGAAAACACCAAAGGGAGGGTTCTTGAGTCCCCTATGTGAGA